>JAECUM010005460.1:0-16675 GCA_016617855.1 Megalonaias nervosa | reverse complement strand
AGGAAAATGAATTTGTAACACATCCCATCATCAAGAATTATGAAGCAGGTCGTGATGGTATCATCAGGAACTGTCGATTAAAAAGACCAGTTGGTACTGTTGATAATGCTGGTTATATCAGATTTAATGCTGGAACAGAAAGATATTTATCACATAAATTCATCTACGAGTGTTTTTATGGAGTAATCAAAGATGGACTTGTGATCGATCAAATCAATGGCAGAAAACTTGATAATTCTTTATGTAATTTTACGAGCTATTGCACAGAATCAAAATTGCAAGTTTGGTTGTACTGGTAAACGAACAAGGGTTGTTAAATCCGTGAACGTGGAGACTGGTGAAGAAATAATATTTCAATCAATGAATGCGGCTGGAAAGTATTTTGATATTTGCATACCTTCAATACAACGTGTCGCGGTTAAAATATACAAATCAGCTTATTCAAGAAAATTTAACCAAAAAATAACAATTTGCTATGTGACTTTTACATTAGATGACGAAGGGAGATAACTCTCTCAAGCAACGACTTTTCCGCTAGAGTAATTGAGCAGTTGACCCGCTTGCAAGTGCGTAATATTATATGACTGTGCCGTGATTGTTTTTTTTTTACTGTTTCTCACAACAGGACAAATTCCAGTAAGTTATTTTTAGCTCTTACCTGTAAAACAGGTAACATAGTTGTATATACAGACCTACATGTATTTTTTAACCCTCGCGAATGACATTTTGTGCAGAAAATGTATGTGCGATTATGAAATGCAGATATTTTTTACAGTATATTTTATGAAATTGACATAAATCCACGCTACAGTTTACAATAATTGTGATTTTATTCATTATAACTGATCGCACATATAGGCTGTCTGCTAGTACAGTACAGGTAACATCAGTATGAATCACGCACCTTGCATGTGTACAAATCCAGGTGAAACAGGTATACAGACCTACATGTATTTTAACTCTTGAATGATATCAGGCAGAAATGTGTATAATAAATTGTATCATTCTGATTTTGATTCAGAAAATATTTTTATTTTAAACAAATATTTATTATATAATGAATTCCGAGAATATTCATGCAATTATTTCTGAGATTAAAAAGTTTAATGACGAGGATATATAATTATCAGAACAATTGGACTCTGATAAAATCATAAATGATTTTGAAGCGCTACAGGAACGGAAATATGATGGAAGATGTACACTAGCAGCCGAGAACAGATTCATCAAGTTACTTCAACAGGCCTTGAGACAATCTCTACTTTATGTCGATGATGAGGATATTTAAAAAAAATTTTTCACTTGCAAACGCGATCGAAAAGGTTAGGTCAGAGTTATCACGCGAATACGAAACAAAAAAGATTGTGAGTTCACGTATGCGACAGCTGAAGAAAGTTATGTACGATTGTTTAACTCAGTGACAAGGTCGCTACTGACGAGGTCTGATAATATTTATTTTTATTCTGATTATAACATGCAGAAACAGATTATAATATTTATTCGGATTCAGATAATAATATTTATTTTTATTCTGATTATAACATGCAGAAACAGATTATAATATTTATTCGGATTCAGATAATAATATTTATTTTTATTCTGATTATAACATGCAGAAACAGATTATAATATTTATTCAGATTCAGATAATAATATTTATTTTGATTCTGATTCAGATTCTGATACTAATATAATATTTATTCCGACACAGATTTAGATTATAATATTTATTCCGATTCCGATTCCGATTGTATTTATATTTATTTTTATTTTTTATTCTGATTCTGATTCATTATTATAATATTTATTCTGACACAGATTCAGATTATAATATTTATTCTGATTCAGATTATATTTATTCCGATTCCGATTCCGATTATATTTATTTTATTTTTATTTTTTATTCTGATTTTGATGCATGATTATAATATTTATTCTGATTCATGACTATAATATTTATTCAGATTCAGATTATAATATTTATTCTGATTCATGATTAAATTCTGATTCAGATTCAGATTATAATATTTATTCTGATTCAGATTATATTCTGATTCAGATTCTGATAATAAAATTTATTCAGATTGAGATTATAATACTTATTCTGATTCTGATTTATTTTTTCATTTTTTTTCCATGAATTCAGAATTTTTTTACTATATCGATTGCATCATCGATAATCTTACTACGAAGTTTGTTTAGACAATAATAACACACCATCAGCTGCTGTGCATGGGTTAGTTTTTCTATCTCTGCAATTATTCCATCCATTTTATGTATTCGTGTAATTTAATTTGAGAAGAGATCAGTCACGATCTCATATACAAACGTATTGCCAGAACTTCCTGACGTAGGTCAAGTAAGTGTCCGGCCTGGTCAGTAAGTCTAAAATGTATTCGTGACAACAGCGGAATATGACATCGCAGATAAACCGGATTAACTGGCACTGACTCAATTAAAAACCCAGGAGGTACTTCGGTGGTAAATGAATATAATATATATCCCTGTTGTGCTTGTCTGGATTTTTCAGTATCTACTTGATAACTTCCATCAGTAGCATCACACACCAAATTAACTGCAATCGTTGATGTGATATTTACAACACCTGGTGATACATGACGACCGCCGCCGTATGGATCATTGTTATGTCGGAGAATATTCGCCAGTGGGGATATCTTTCTCCATGATTCAAAGACGCTGGGGAAATTTTCATCGATGACATCGTTGATGTTTTTCTTTAGTTCAGTACTGTCAAATTCCGGCATTACAAATGTTGTTACTTGTTTTTCTGTAATAGCGTATTGTTCGAGAAAAGTTTCTTTTGTCCTGGGAAAAGCATACGCTTTTTCGACGAAAACCAGATTCATGTACTCAAGGTCTGATCTAACTTGGTTTATATGTTGTGTCTTTTCAATGATCTGTTGCTTTACATCATCGCTCTAGTATTGTGTTATACTCGAAAATAAATTTCGTAGATTATCAAATGCTCGTTTATATTCAGATTTGATTATATCGGAATTTTTATTAATAGATTCTTTATCTAATTCCCACATGCCAGCATCATTACGTTTAATGTCAAGTGTTACCCAGGGATACGTTTTACCACCAAGACCAAAAAAATAATCGTTAGTCTTCCACGGATCAGTTTTTCTGTATTCTGGAAGTGACATAAATATTCTTTTATCTGTGGTAAAATCAGCTTTGATCGGTTCTGGAGGTCCCTTATAAACAGGTGCTACTTCTGGCCATCCTAAAACGGTTCTGATCGATGACTGATATATATCAACGGTGTAATCCGGTGTTGATATTTCTATTGCGGCTGATAATGTTGGTTCATGAACCATAATAGCGATTTTAGATTCTCGTCCTGTTATAGATTTAATTCTGCGTTGGAATTCATCATTGATTTGTTCTATTTGATAACTACCAGTAGGAATACCTACAACTTGCCAATCTGGAGTTCCATCGGGTTTATTTTTATAAGAATAAAATAATGAATTATTTGTGGGTAACCCACCGAATGACTTTGATCTAATATTTGGCCAACTGTGATATACTAGCAATTGTGCTAATGCGATTTCGCTCGCTGGAATTGCCGTTGGAAAGATAATATCGAATTCAGGATTAGTTGAACTCATTGATATCATCCTGGTTGTTGATGGTTTTGTATTAGCGACGATTTGTTGGAGGAGTTCTTGCTGCGTAGTAATTATTATTATTTACTTGATTTTAAATCAGAATTTATTGTCGGAGACCGCAGGTTTTGATTTCCAGTTACCACACCTCCAGTGCCGTAGTAAACCTTAATCATTTCTGCGAATTCTTGATCTGATATTGCTCTGTCGCTGAGTCCTGATGATATCAGCGATGATAATTTGGCGTGTGCAAGTGTTGCCGCTGATAGCAATATTTGATATTCATGTAATTTATCAGCCGCACACGTAGATATATTTTTTGCAATTATATTAAGAATACCAGCAATGCCGGTTATAGCTGCAACACCAATTCCTATTACTGGTGCTATTATAAATGTGGCTGATAATGATCCGATTATACATGCTGTTCAAGCGACTACGGCAGATGCAGAATAAACAATTATATCAGTAACAACGATACGTCTACGGTATTTTTTTTTTTTTATTGTGTACTCGTCAATGATGTTTTTCAGTTGGGTCTGTAACAAACACGCTTTCTCGTATCTGAATTTGTTTACAATATTCAGATCTGACGTCGGTGGAATCATATACTTAATACTAAGTGATCAAATGAGGTTTTTTCAGCGACAAATTCCAGATACCACCAGTAAGACCTGCGGCTAATTTTTTTTATCAGATTGTTCCAATATAAACGTTTCTTCGGCATCTTTTTTTAATATAATAGACACGGTTCCAGAAAAATTATCAGTCGAATGACGCCATGGAAATGTGGTAAATATCCTTAATTTTGCAGCGCTGAACACAGAGAGCCTATACACACCAGTAACTTCCGCGGTATGTTTGATAGTGTTATTTTGCTGTGACCATGTTGATGATCCTGATGATACTGTGTATACGATATTGTTAATCTGTTTGTGAGGAATTTTAATGAGATTAGTTTTCTGAACGATATCACGAATTCCACTGATAACATCTCCTAGTTTTGTGTTAATTTCAGAGAGTTTTGTGTCGACAACCATTGGACTTCAAAGAAATCATCTGCGATTTTATTAAGTTTTTGAAAATTTCAACGAGTATTTATAAACATATTTACGTGAACGTCATACTCGGCTCGTAGTGTATTTAATTTGTCATCGATTGTAGGATCTTTATCATCCACATATTTCTTTGTTGCGGCATCTTCATCACCTGTTGGTTCTCTTAAAACAACGATTTTATTTCCATTCACGTTGAGTCCACTTGCCATTGTATCAACGCTATTTTTAATTTCATCCCTGATAGTTATAAATGATATATTTGAGTCTCTGATTTTACCACCGTCAGTAAATACTGGAATATTATCCGTGGTAGCACCGAGAACTCTATGAATTATGTCGATCCACATAATATTATTCGTTTTTAGAACATCGTATCTATCCTGAAAAATGACAACTTCATCTCTGTCAGCTCCAAAAAGATTCATAATAGTACTTCGATAAATCGATGTCTTCTTTTTTTGTCTTTGATAGAGGATCTTCCATAACTATCAACCATTATACGATTAGCGATTATTTAAAACAGAACTCGTATAAACACTTACAACTTTATGAGGTGCATCAGAAGATTTTTAAATAGCATCGAGTACAGCAAGTGATTTACGGCCACATATTGGTGGATCAGTTATTGTCTGTGTTGGTAATGTTGAATACCATACGGGAGTTTGAGCGGCGATTTTATCGCTGTTGACGTATTTAAAAAATTCCTTCGGCGGTGCCAACCCATAAGAATCAAAATAAATAATTCCACGTGGATCAATCGCGTATGCAACCCAATGAGTACTTGGACCAGAACTTCCATCGAGATTGATGATACCGGTCTCAACATGATTTGGTTGTTTTGGTAATTGATCACGCATAAAAACACCTCTGAAGTTTTTGATATTTAATCGCGCAGCAATATCAAGTAAATCAAAATTCGACATGGGAAGGAGACCCTTTGCATCTAATTAAGTGTCCCGGAAAGTCTTAGACCTTTTCCGTACCATGAACGAGGGGTTTCTGGTAGTCTTAAACCTTTCCCTTTTTTTGTTGAACTTTTTATTCCTTTTCTTGTTGCTTTCTTTAATGCCATTCCAGCGGCAGTTCCAACAGCACCAAGTGCAGCTGCTTTTGCAACAACTGGAGCTTCAGCGGCTATCAACGCTGGTAAAGCTGCGAGAAGTGGAAATATACCATCCGTCTTGGCAATATCGCTAATGGCACCCGCAGACAGATCAAGTCGTACGCCGGTCTTTGATCGTTTGGCGTCATTGAAGTGCCTGAGTTGACGTTCAGTCAGTGATAGTTTATTTAGACCACCTGAGATCTGTGTTGATTTCAGTAATATTTTTATTCCAGAATTCTTTCTTGATGCCGATTGTAGCTTTTTAATCTGACCAGGAGTCAGAGTAACATTAACGTGATGATATGACATTATAATATCATGAGCTATTTAATTACATGTTTTCTAAAGGAGCATCAATGACTCTCATTCGTCCACCAACACCTTCAAGCACCATTGTTTTATCGCTGAGTATAACAGCAATTACTCTGTAATTAGCAACAGCCATTCCTCTTGTTACACGAGCACGAAAGTGTATATCAACTACTGATTGTCTGAACAAATCCAATTGTTCCAGTGAGAAATAATAGATTGGATAGAGTGTTGTAAAATCCCGCTGAGATATTTGCCAACCAGTATCAACATTTTGATCACGTCCAATGAATTGCATCAAACGATGATTTGCACGTGCAACATGATTGTTATCAAAATCCAGTAATATATCCTCAGCTGGTTCTTGATATCCATTTATTCTCAGCGAAACTTCAGTAACACCAAGTTTGTCAAATATCATTGCACTGCGTAACTGTGAGCTTACTCGTGCAGCATCTTGGAAAACAATAAATATATGTCGTGGTGCAGAGACACCTTGCTATGATTCTATAGGCCATGTGAATAAACCATTAATGTTACTTTGAACACTATCTGTGGTCATCGTCAACCACGATAATGTTGATTTGCCGCCGCTATCCATAAAAGAAAGTAGCCGTTGTTCTTCGGTTAATGATGGAGTCATTGTTGGCATCCACAAAGAAAGTTTTGTCAGTATTACTTTTCCATGAAGTGCCGCGGTTGCAGCTGGATCAACTCCTTCAGCGTGCCATATTGCATCATCGTCGGTAGGTTTTCTCACAAGAACGATTATGTGTTTTGCTCCAAAAATGACCTTTCTAACATTTCTACAAAATCCAAAGATATGTGACAGTGGAATTGCACATGAAAATCTGTCATTGTTGCCCAGCATTGATCGACGTGATGCAAATCCCAAGTTGAAATTTTCATTCATTGATACAATTGTGTCCCCAGCTGCATTTAGTGTTACGTTTCTGTTTTTCTGGACGATCAGTTGTATCCTTTGCAAACATCATTGATGGACCAGCTGATCTCGAGTAATCATCGCAGTATCTTGCAAGGTCAAATATCGTTGTGGCAATGTCGATGTCGTTATGACAGACCTCAATTTCCCGACCATCAATCATGTATGTGGCACTTTTAAATAACGAAATAATGCCATTATTAACAAAACCAACTCAATCACCAATTCCGTAATCGGTATTATCAAATTTCAAAAGTCTACCTTCGATCTCAGTAAATGCTTCAACGGGTAGGAAACATCTGCTTTTATCCTGAACTTGTAATTCGATCCTTCCACGATCGTCAGGTACACGTGCGTCATAAGAATAATACTGATAATCACGTACCGATTCATCTTTGAGAACTGGTTCGTCCATATCGAGTGTGGGATCAGATACACGCTTGAACATTTTATTATATTTGTTATCGTCTAACACGAAGACCACTTCCTGCTATCAGACTAGCAGTTATATTTTTTTCTTTTTCTGATAGGGGTACACCAGCCAACTCTGCTAGTTTTTGATTCGCAGCTTGATTTATTATTTTACTAACATTAGCAGGCATAACTTCTGTGCTGGGTAATTTTACTGGCTGAGGTTTTACTGGTTGAGGTTTTCGTCGTATTAATCGTGCTAGTCTATCCTTGATTACCAAGAATGCTTTACCGGCAACATCGCCAACAGCACCAATACCTTTTTCACGAACAACATCAATAGCTTTCATTCCCAGTTGCTTTGCAATCGGTATTGCTTTTGGGGATATCCTTCCGAATAGACCCTGAACAACATTACCAAGTCCATCTCCGTAGAACACTTTATATGTAGGTAATCGCGAATTTATCACCCTGACCATGATCGGTCCATGGTGAGAATTATGTATAATCATCTTATTTTCTTGTCACTGTTCTAATCGTATACCCTTAATCACTGTGGTAATGATCGGCGATTTCATCAATGAGGGATCGATAGACATTAATATCCATGACACCGCCTGCAAATAATCTCTGACAAATATCAGTTGCTTCATTAATGATTTCTGGGGAATTATTACCGGCTTGTTTTCCTCCAATGAGGATTTTTAATCGTTCAATATCGGGACATTGAGTAATAAGACCACTTCCTCTGGTACCCGTACCAAAACCACTTCCAGTTGTTTCTTCTTCCTCAATGCGAGTTTGGCCGAATGACGATTTTTCTGTCGATAATATATCTCCGTGTAATGGCGCTCTTTTAACCTCTTCGACTTGTCTCTTAAAATTTGCAAATTCAGCCTTATATTCATCGGTAATTCTAAATATACCACGGGATTTTCGAGATATAAAAGAAACCCAATTTTTTCTGAAACACTAGCGGTGCCTGGATCTAATAATGTATCACGATATTAATATCCTGTTGCGGCAACCGCTACAGCTTTTTCTCAAAGTATCCTAAGACCCTCTTCAGTTAATCGGGCTGGTGGTTTTGGTTTTGGTTTTGGTTTTGGCGCAACAAGATCCCTTACATCACCGACCTCCTCACGAACTTTGTCAACACTCTCAAGTACTTGTTGCATTTCTTCCTGTATTTGTGGCTGAGCCACAGCTATTTCAGCCTGAAGTTCTCTTAGAATCTTTATTGTTTTCTTTGTTCTCTCTGCTATTTTTCCGGTTGCTTTAGCGGTTTTCTCCAACGCGGGAAGAAGATCTTTGGTAGCCTTCGTAACCGGTTTAAATAGTTGTTCTGCACCTTCTGCAAATTCCACCTGAGATTCCTGACGTGCTTGTAATGTTTGTTTGACAGAATCACGGATTGGAAGATATTTTTCAATTGTCTCTAGTCGCTGTCGAGCTAGTTTAGCTGTGTGAGATTCCATTATTAATATAATAATGACTTAACTAAGCAACACCCAATACTCGTAATCGCTGTGGTAATCATCGGCGATTTCATCAATGAAGGATCGATAAACATTAATATCCATAATACCGCCTGTAAATAATCTCTGACAAATATCAGTTGCTTCATTAATGATTTCTGGGGAATTATTACCAGCTCGTTTTCCGCCAATCAGAATTTCTAATCGTTTGTCATCGGCAAGGTGTTATTGGGGCATGAGGTAATAAGACCACTTCCCCTAGTACCTGTACCAATACCACTTCCAGTGGCGCCGGGTTCAGAACTTGAATCCTGCCGTTCTTTTTCCTTACCTGTTGTTTGGAGTGATTGTCGTTGTTGTCGTTGCTGTAACTGTTTAAGATAATTGTTTATTCCATTATCAAATACAATATATCTTAGATCATTATTTTGGGCCTGATCAACTCCATGGTGTATGCGAAATATCCATTTGTACCAGGTTTCACGACTTACATTATCTTCGGCGTACTCGAGTTTTATAAATTGTTCTCTCTGATCAAAGCTGTGCACGGCAAGCGCAGGTAATCTTACCGTTTCAATATTTATTATGAAGGAAATATCTCTTTCGGTAAATTTATCATTCACTTCAGTTCTGGCCCTTACTTGTTTTGGTTTTAGTTCTGGTTCTGGTGTATGATCCTTTTGGTCAATACCTTCAAGTGTTTCTCGCATTGGCTGAGCAGCAGCTATTTCACCTGGAAGTTCTCTTAGAATCCGTTTTGTCTTTTTAGTTCTCTCTGCTATTTTTCCAGTTGCTGTAACGGTTTGCTCTAACGTGGGAAGAAGACTTTTGGTAGCCTCTGTAACTGGTTTAAATAACTGTCCTGTTTCTTCGGCAAATTCTTTCTGTGTTTGTTGACGTTCTTGTAATTTTTGCTTAACAATATCACGAACAGGGATATATTTTTTAATTGACTCTAGTCTCTGTCGAGCTGATCTAGTTGGATGAGATTCCATTATTGGTATAATAATGATTTAATTAAGTCAAACTCACATAGCAGCAGGGAGGGTGACGACAAAGAATGAGTGAGCGTGCAAGTAAACAAAACACGCCATAAAAACAAAAAACAGAAAAATCAAAACGAAGTAACCGAAAAAAGCTAACCTGATTGGAAAAATTTCGGGTTGGTTAGAGATTTCGGTTTTGACGTTATTGACGTTTGTATTTTAGTCTCCGTAGGAAACTTTAGTTTTCAGCTAAATCTCTAATTGGAAACTTTGTAGGATCCACCCTCCCTGCTGCTATCCCTAAAACTTTTACCATCAAATATAAATGTAAAAACACATATTAAAGATTTGTTAGATTTCTAAGCCTTACGACCGAACTATGCTTGTTTCGTAATGCACTCTATATTTAGTTCAAACGAACTAAAGTTTGTGATAATTAAAAATTGGACTTCAGTTTTATGAAGTGAACAAGTACTAATTTCGACGATCCATAAAAAGACAGTTGCAAATCTACTACAGCGAAGCTATTTGCTGGCAGAATCAAATAAACTGGGCTGTATCAATTAGACTGGGTAGTATGTGTGGCAAAATCGATTAACTGGGCAGTATGGATGGCAAAAGCTGGATGTAAAATATATAATTGGCATTTAACAGTATAACAGAGTTACTGAAATTCAGAATGCGGGTTTCATGTGTACATTGAAAGAAAAACATGCTGTATCCTAATGTGCAATACCGTTATTCAAGAACAAACGTTCAATGCACCAAAACAACACCTTAGATATGAAGCAATTAATCATAATACTTATAACTTTAAACAAAATCACGACTATAGATACAATAATGGAAGAAAAAAATACTTCATTAATAATGGACCTGAAGAAAATAAAATAATATATCATGATTGTAGACAGCCTAAACCACCTGATGTGTTAAATGTGGCTTCACTCGGTAGACTTAAAAGGAGATAAGATTTTTAAGCAGGGGATGTCGTTCTACAACAAACACGACAATCTGTACAATGCTGAAAAACATTTTAAGAAATACAAACTTACACGGCAAACATTTGTGCTTATGAATTGAAAAGGAGTGCGAACAAGCTGAAAACTAGATGTTAATTCAATAATTTGGAACTTAATATTCACATCTATCATGAATAGAACTTTTATCAAAAGCCCATCAGTTCTCTGACGTTTGGTTCTCATCTTGCCGATGAAAGTAAGAGGGTTGTGATCATTACACACTATAATCAGAGAAGGAGCTGAATTAATGTAAACTTCAAGATATTCTAATGCCAATATCAAAGCCAAACATTCCTTCTCAATAATTTCTTTGGTGTTTACTTAATTTTTAGAAAAATAGCACACTGGATGATCAATACCATTTTTATCTTCTTGAATCAATACTGCTCTAATCCCAACATCACTTCCATCAACAGACAGTTTAAATGATTGACTGAAATTTGGAGCTGTAAGAACTGGTGCACTCTTAAGTATGGACTTTAACTTATCAAAAGCCTCCTGATATTTTTCAGTCCAATGAAACTTGGTTTTCTTGCTCAATAAATTTGTCAGGGTTTCAGCAATTATGGAAAACTTGGAACCAAATTTCCGATAGTATCCAACCATACCCAAAAATCTCATCAGTTACTCTTTAGTGACATGCACAGGGAATTCAGAGAGAGTCTTCACCTTAGCATCTATAGGTTTAACTTGTCCATGTCCCACGATATGTCCTAGAAATGTTACACAAGCACGGCAGAACTCACTTTTGGATAAATTGTCAAACTTGCATCAGTGGGAGTGCCAAAGAATTTCCGAATTGTTGCTAAATGTTATTTACAGGTGTCGTTGTTGATGATGACATCATCGATGTAAGCATCACAATTATCTAGACCAGAGGTAATTATGTTCATTAAACGTTGAAAAGTACTTGGCGAACATTTCATCCCAAACGGCATCACTTTATATTGATAAAGTCCGTTTGGAATCAAGAATGCCGAAATTTCCTTTGCTCTTTACGTCAGTGGAATTTGCCAAAATCCTTTCAGAAGATCAAATTTGGTGACATACCTGGCATTTCCAATTTTATCAATGCAGTCATCGATTCTTGGTAATGGAAATTAATCTGTTTTAGTCACACTGCTCACCTTTCTATAATCAGTGCACATGCGGAAAGTTTTATCTGGTTTCGGGACAAGTATCCATGGTGAACTCCAATCACTTTTACTAGACTCTATGAAATAATTTTCCAGCTAATACTGAATTTCTTGTTTCAAGTATTCCAGTTTGAGAGGGTTCATCCTGTATGGTGTTGTTTCACAGGTTTGAAATTTACAAATTCAATGTCATGGTAAATTTTGTTTGTTATTGTAGGAATATCTGGAAATAAGTGCTCATATTCAAAATAATAACTGTTTAAATTCAATCCTTTCTTGTTGTTGCAAATGTGAATATTTCTGGTCCAGATTATTCATAATTTCTGAATTCCGAAGATTTGTCACTCCAAAATCAATGGAGTCCGATTGCATTCCCTCACTTAAATCCTCAATGAGTGCGACAGGTACAATTAAATTAATTGCATGATTTACTTGGCTATCTCTCTCAATATACTCCTTTAACATGTTCATGTGGCAATGTTGTTTTTGTTTTCGCCTCCCAGGAGAATTTATGATGTAATTTAAATCATTTACTTTCTTTTCTACCTGTAGGGACCATAATACTTGGCCTGAAGAGGATTTTGTTGTATGGGCAAGAGAGCCACAACTATATCACCAGGCTGAAAACTCTTTTCCTTTCTATTTTTATCATACCTTAATTTCATTTTTGACTGAGTAGAGTGCAGATTCGCTCTTGCAACCTCACAAGCCTTTGACAACTTTTACTTAAAATTGGAAACATAATCGAGAAGATTAAGTTCAGTATCTTCATTAGAAAGAAGTTTCTCTTTGAACAACTTCAATGGTCCACGCACAGTGTGTCCAAAAACTAGTTCAAAGGGACTTAATCCTAAAGATGCTTGAACTGACTTCCTAACAGTAAACAATAGTAAACGAATGCCTTCATCCCAATCTTTACCCGTATCAAAGCAATATGATCGAATCATATTTTTCAAAGTCTGATGAAATCTTTCTAAAGCCCCTTGGCTCTCAGGGTGATATGCAGAAGATTTGAATTGTTGGATGCCTAATTCGTGCATAACTTGCTGGAAAATTCCAGACATAAAATTTGACCCTTGATCCGATTGGACAGATTTGGGAAGGCCAAATTGAGCAAAAAAATTTCAAAGCTTTTACTATTGTTTTAGGTTCAATATTCTTCAAAGGAATTGACTCCGTGAATCTTGTTGACGCACACATTATGATCAACAAGTATTGATTGCCTGACTTGGTCTTAGGTAAGGGACCAACACGATCTACCATTATTCTGCTAAATGGTTCGTCAAATGCAGGAATAGGTTGCAGATGAGACTTAGGTGTCTTCTGATTGGGTTTTCCTATCATTTGACAAGTATAACAAGATCTGCAGTATTTACAAACATCACTTTTAATTTTTGGCCAATAGAAGTGATTCAAGATCTTGTAATAAGTCTTATTAATCCCTAAATGACCAGCCAAAGGAGTTTCATAGGCCAGACTAAGAATTTCCTGTCTGTACGATTTTGGAACTACAATTTGATAGTTCGCTGACCACTCGTCACCAGCAGGTTCCTCGGGAGGTCTCTATTTTCTCACAAGAATCCCACTTTTAATGAAATAACAGACAGGTACTTCAGTGGCTTCAGTTTCACTAATGGCACTTTGAAACAAACAGGAGATCTCAGAATCTTTTTCCTGTCCGACGACAAGTGATTGTCGTTTGTCACCCTGATCAGAATAAAGAGAATGAGTAGTTAAAAGAGAATCACTGTGATCAATACCTTTTAATCGATCCAAACAGGGAGTGAAAGTGATATCATCAAAAGCCTGACCAATACATGTGTCAGCTAAAGGAATTCTTTCCTGATCAACGTCATTCTCAAGTGCTTACTTTGCAATAGCTCTAGCAACTGCACAAGCATGGTATAAAACAGGGAATTCTTTTTTAATACGATCGACTTTCTGATCCAAACAAGGCTTGTCAGTTACAAGTGGATTAACAACAACCTTATCTCCAGCTAGGCCATTGCCTAGTAACAAATGATTGGCCTCAACGGGTAAAGAATACACTGTTTCGACTGTCACGGGTCCTGAGACTAAGTCTGATGACACATTTATACAATGGAGAGGAACATTAATAAATCCGCACTCTACTCCCTGAATATGAACACTCTCATTAAAAGAAGACTTCTCAGAAAAAGGCAAATTATCTGATAATAAAAACTGAGAAGCTCCCGTGTCCCTTAAAATTTTAATAGGGATGGGATTGGCCAAATCACCCAAGAGTGATATAGAACTCTTCGACATGAATGGTTCATAATTCTCCATAATAAAATCAGACTGGGGTTTATAAGACCCAGCAAATGTATTGCTTTCAATACATGACTGTGGCCTTGACCTCTTATAAATAAGAGCATTTGGAATAGGTTTGTCTTGATTCGGATGCTTATTTTTCAATTTGTAGCAATCAGAAATAACGTGCCCTTTCTTCTTGCAATAGGTACACGTAGGAAAAGATAAGGATTTCTGATCATGCTTATCAGAGGCTTGATTTCTAAGAGTTGTGCCAGATTGAAATTTAGAAGGGCTCCTATTACGCTGAAATACTTTTTCACCAGAAGACTGCTGAGTGGAAGACTTGCCTACAAAAGAAACTTTATGAGCTAAGGAATACTCATCAGAAGTACGAGCATCATTTTCCAAGGTTTCAACCTTATGCTCATCAAGATAAGTCTTAATGTCACTATGGACACAGTTCTTGAACTCTTCAAGTAATACAAGTTGTCTGAGACTTTCCTAATCTTGATCAACTTTCTTGGCTAAGCACCATCTATCAAATAACTGCTCTTTTTCTTATGCAAATTCGACATGAGGTTGTCCAGCTTCTTTTTTATAGTTCCTGAATTTTTGCCGATAAGCCTCAGGGACTAACTCATAACCCTTTAAGACGCATTCCTTAACCAGATCATAGTCAGCGCTTTGCTGTAGTGACAGTGAATTGAAATATCACTAGCTTTACCAGTAAATACACATTGTAATAATAGAGTATACTGCTCCCTTGGCATTTCAAATTTTCAGCAATTTTTTCAAAATGAGGAAAATATTTGTCTACTTCTTTTTCTCTAAAAGGGGGCACTAACCCAATATTTTTAGTAACATCAAAACTTGAATTTGTATGTGAAGTGGGAATGGGATTTTCACTTGCCAGCTCTAATTCTTTTAACCTAATTTGAAATTTCCTTTCATCCTTCTCTCTTTGCATTTGCATTTGCATCTGTCTCTCTCTCCTCTTTCTCCAATTATAACTGCATTTCTCTCTCTCTCTCTCTCTCTCTCTCTCTCTCTCTCTCTCTCTCTCTCTCTCTCTCTCTCTCTCTCTCTCTCTCTCCCTCTTTCTCTTCTTTCTGTAACTGCATAACTGCAATTGTTTTCTCTCTCCTCTTTCTCCAATTGCAACTGCATTTGTTTCTCTTCTTTCTGTCTCTCTCCTCTTTCTCCAATTGCAACTGCATTTGTTTCTCTCTTTCCTCTTTCTCCAATACCATTTGTTTCTCTTCTTTCTGTAACTGCATTTGTTTCTCTCTCTGCTCTTTCTCCAATAGCATCTGTTGTTCATCTTTCTGAAACTACACTTGCATTTATTTTTCCTTTTTATCTTTCTGAAGTTCAAACTTACTTAACTCTAATTCTATCTTGCATTTTAGTTTTAATTCCTTTACTTTTATGTCAGAGTCTAATACTGACTTACTGACCGAAACCAAAGCACTTTTATCCAAAACTTTGTTTTCCACCAAATATTGGACCAAAATGTTTTTTATTTCTTGCTTCGTTAAAGAAGCTTCTGCCTCAGAAAGATCATAGTTTCTGGCAAGGTGAAGCAATTCATCTTTTTTGAAAATGTCTAACAGTTCCTGGGTAGGATTTGGAAGAAAGATCTCCACCTTTGATGACATTGTAAAACATGCCTGTTGATTTACATAAAGATTTCTAAAATGAAAAATAATGCTGGGATTTAAAAAATTCAATAACATGGAAATTTAAATTTTAAAAAAATATTCTGAAGTATTTTAGCCAAAATTCATATATCCCAAGAACGAGCCCCCAATTTTCTGTTACGAGTCTATGCTCTTGAAATAAGTAACGGAAAAGCGTGAAGACAGCAAGCTTTGTAAAATGTAACAAATAATTTGTTTCCGTAGAATACAAAATGAAAAATTAAGAAAATTGAACTTACGGTTTTACAAATTAAATCAAAAAATAATCCAAGAATCAAAAAATAAAAGTCCTAGTAATAAAATGTCCTAAGTCTGAGTCCCGATGAAATCCTAAATGGAAGTAGATGAAGTCTGTTGTAACCTTCAAAGTTTAGACGTTTCAACAGTTTCTTGTTGAATCAAAGAAAATATTATTTCAGTTTTGAATTCCGTATAAATTCCAATAAATGTCTTTATTTAAGAATTTTGTAGGAGCACTTATGTATTTCCAAGGAAAAGAATCACTTGAATTCAATAAAATAAAAATTCAACTCAAACTGGTCACAGCATACAAACAACTTAACGTGTCAATTGTTTGGAGCGCGACTAACAAACTTCTATCAAAAACAACAGTTATAC
>JAECUM010005459.1:0-30261 GCA_016617855.1 Megalonaias nervosa | reverse complement strand
TTTACTTGACCAAATCTGTTACGAGGAATCAAAGAGTCGTTGCTTGAACACAGAAAACTGTCACTCAGTTCTTGCGCTAGCCATGCAAAACCAAAACAATGAGAAAATAAAAAAAACTTTAACTTTACTGGCCCATGCGCTTTTGCCGGCATCATCAGGTTTATTTGAGTTTTTTGTTTATATACATAATATAGCATTAGAAAGGACACCTGCTTGTCAGCATATGTATATTTTTCGTCCAGTACATTATACATCTGAACATATAAGTTTTACTCAAAGGGTATCGTCCACGTTCACCAAGACTAACATAATTATTCACAGTATTTGATATATTATCTTTTATCTGTGTTGAACTCCTTCTATTTCTGGTGAAAATTCATACCCTCATATTTCTAAACCGTAACGGAATATTGCTCAAGTGGCCTAAATGGTTAGAGCGTCCGCCTCAGGTGCGAGAGGTCGCGGGTCCGAACCCTGGACGAGTCACAACAAAGACTTATATAAATGGTACTAGCAGCTGCCTCGCTTGGCGCTCAGCATTAAGGGGTTAGTTTTAGGATTGGTCGGCTTCGTGTCAGGAGGTGACTGAATAGGACACAACCCAGTGCTAGACATACTATAAACAGCCACACTACAGATACGGTAGCGATATGACTGAAAATTTGTTAAAGCTAAGTTAAAAATCCAAATCTCTCTTTCACACACACACACACACACACACACACACACACACACATTGGTTTCACTACAGCATGAAATATTTTAAACACATCCTGTTATTGTAATCTTTCAAGTAGGTGTTGATACCTAAAAATTCGAGATACTGCTTTCAACGCTTGTAATGCCAGCATGATTCTTCCATAGTCCAGCTCATCCTCGATGTGAAAAGCAACCCCATATATTTCTAAAATGACTCTGTTTCAATAACTTTGCCCCTACAATATCAACGCTCATACTTTCTCAGAAAGCAACCATTTTGAAAGAGTTATTTTGTTTTTGCGAGATTAAATTCCATTCCTGTTTCAACGCTGAATTCATCTGTTGCATTAATTTGCTGCTACAATAACCATACAGTTTTATCACAATTAGCCATATCATCTGCATACAATAAGACAAAGGTTTCTGGTATGTTCTCTGTGATGTAAACACACCTATTACACTTAATTCGTAACTTTGTACTGAATCGTCAATAACAAGAAAGAAAAAAAAAAGAATTGGTCTTAGAACACATCCTCGTCTTGTTCATACATTGCAATTGAAATATCTCGTTAGTCCATTTAGGATTAGTAAACAGGTTTTCAAACAAGAATATATATTTTTTAAAACCTGTAAAATATTTCGATGAATACCTTTCTGTACAAGAGAAAACCAGAGTTTCTTATGTTGTACACGAACAAAAGCTTTTGAAAACTCAATAAGTAAACAGTAAAACCAATCAACAGATTTACATATATACTTCTGAATAAGTGCGTGCAAATTGAATATATTATCACAAGTACTGTAGTGTTTTCTAAAGCCAGCCTGAGATTTATCCATTAAATTATTACTTTCTGCCCGTCTATATAACCGTCTGATTAAAATATGTGAATATTTTTTAGAGTGCATTTATTAGAGAAATTCCCATTCAATGGCACCGGCCATTCAGACTCCAATTCTTAAATATCGGGAATATTATACTTTTTGACCACTCCTCTGGAAATTCGCCGGTTTCAAAGATCCTATGAAAGAGCACATTAAGAAATGAAACAAATCATGGTAAAGTCAACTGGTAACAAACGGCCGGAATCTTGTCGGATGCTGAAGTTTTATTTTTCTATGAGCGAACGCCATCTAATATTTCTTGATTTGTATTTGGTTTACTCAGTTCTAAATTATCGTTCTCGTTCTCGTCATTCATATATTTTATATCTCTGTTCGATATTAATAATAAACGGAAATAATCAAACCAGTCATTCTTTGTTATTTTCGATTCACTTACATTTAGCTTGGTACAGCATATTCCCTTTCACACGCGCCAGACGTTTTTTTTAGGGTCATTTCTTGACTGTACAAGCTAATCTCTCATTTACTTTTCATATAATGACTTTTTCAATTCCCACACGCTTGAAACGAGTTTCTACTGTGAACATTATGCGTCAAGATGAACAGTTTGGTTTGTAAATCTGTATTTTCTTAAAAGTTGAAATTCTTCCTGTTTAGCATTATCACAGTCTTGATCCCACCATGGTGATTGTAACCTCTGCACAGAGAGAGAGAGAGAGAGAGAGAGAGAGAGAGAGAGAGAGAGAGAGAGAGAGAGAGAGAGTGTCTGTGTGTGTGTGTGTGTGTGTGTGTGAGAGAGAGAGAGAGAGAGAGAGAGAGAGAGAGAGAATGTGTGTGTGTGTGTGTGTATGTGTGTGTGTGTGTGTGACTTTTTAAATTAGCTTTAACAATTTTTCAGTCATATCGCAAAGATGTCTGCAGTATGGCAGTTTATAGTGATGTCTAGCGCTGGGGCATCATGCCCCACCCTGTCACATTATCCTGACACCAGGCCGACCAGTCCGAACACTAACCTCTTAATGCTGACTTAGCTGTTAGTACCATTTTTATTAGTCATTGGGATGACTCGGTCGGGCTTCTTCGAACCCGCGATCTCCCACATCCGAGGCGGACGCGCTAACCACTTAGGCCACCGGAATGGTTGCCTCTGCGGTAAAACTTGGAACTTCGGTGTTTGAGTTTCAACACAAATTTCTTTATATAAAGACCCAAACTTTTTCTTACACAATCATTGATATTTAAATGTATTAAATCAGTTTTATCTTGGACATGTTCTATAAATTTATGCTCAAATTATTGGAGAAAAGATTCCCCATTTGTGTCTTTTAATCGAAAAAATTGTCCATCGTTATCGTCTTCATCGTCTTCAAAGTCATCAGTAACATAATCTTCACTGATGTATTCATTATATACATAATCGTTTGTAATCTGATTAATTTTACTACAATTATTTATTCTAACAGCAATTTTCACAATACAAAATGAGAGGATTCATCTGTCTTCAATACCAAAGTCTGATATAAATGGAAACAACCATGTGGAGGCAACAACATAATCCACTAAGCGGAAACCATTATTTGCAATGAATGTTACAGTCTCGTCGAAAAGCCAACCATTAAGTACATGTATATTAACATTTTTGTCTACCAAAGCCAAACCAAAAGCACTTATCGACTCACGGAACAGTCTGCCACAATCTACAAGATGTTCATTTATAATACCCCCCCCCCCCCAACACACACACCAAAAAAGATATTACCGAAAACTTCTGCTTCAAATTATTTAGCATTTGGTAATAGGCAAACTTCTGTACTGTTATTAAGCAGGTTAAAACACAAATGCAGTTCGCTCAGTTATGATTAATTTAGATTTAACTGTATTGCCAATCCTACTCCTTCTTGCGGATTTCAACTAGAAAACAACCACCCTTTTTATGCAGACTAGTTCTTAACGCAAGAAAAGATCTTTATTGCAGATCAGTAATGAATATTAATATTGACACCAACACACTTTTATTTGGCAATAACTTTACGCGTCAGAAAAAAACATTTTGCAACAAACGGAAATGCAGACATTATTCTTTATTAGACCAAAAAGATTCACAAACATAGGATTATGTTTTGTTCTATTATGACTACAGTTAAAACTGTACGTACCGGACCACACCAAACACTATCCCTCCGCTTTTACCCTTTTTCATCCTTCTCATTTGTCACAGAATAAGGCAAGAAATAACTTGGTTTCGCCTTAGAACAATTTGATTATGTTCGTTGTACATGCGTACAACGTTACCTAGGGTGGATAATTGTTTTGTTTTTTTTGTTTTTTTTTTGTTTTTTTGTTTTGTTTTTTTTAAGTGACTGAACTAACATGTATTCCGTCGTAGTTCGCTTGCGGCGAGAGATGCTAAAAGCACGGTATGCACGGGTATTTTACCCTCATTAATGCTAATTCCCCTGAAGATTTAAGACAAGGTTTTTATCTAACTGACAGACTGGTCTTTTGGATCTTGTGAAGGAGTGTACATTCTCCATTCGTTCTACAGCCAGAGGGCTGTGTGCAGCTGGGTAGCTCTGTGTTGCTGTGCGTATGTGTGCGGATGTACGACAGAAGTACAAGATTTGTAAACTTGTGCGCATGGTGGATCCATGAAGGGGAGCGTGGGGTCAATACAAGTTAGGACCAGCCCAAGGATCCAGGAGAACTGTGCAATTTGTCAATTGGACACGTAAACAAGGTCAAGGTGTTTCATTAGCAAGTTTTACAAATATTTGAGTCACACGTGGATATGACTGTACGGAATGTACAAATGACTGAGTTACGAGTTATGTTTGTTTCAATTGATTGTGGTTTCAATTGAGTACAATATTGTTCTTTACATTACACAAGATTATGTGAATCTCGCTTTCATCGCTTTCATTGTTTACATTACATGAGGTTATGTGAATCTCGCTTTCATCTCGTGAGATTATGTTAATCTTACCTTCATATCTGAATATATGAATCACATTTGATTTTTTTTTTCACTGGTGAATGTTTGTGTTAAGTAATCGAACGAGTCGTGTGTTTGGAGCGTGAAAGAATCACTATATATATATATATATATATATATATATATATATATATATATATATATAAAATCCAATTCATTTCATAAACTCCATCGTTCATCACAATGTGTTGTGTTGTCATTTAGTCCAAGCATCCATTCAGGTTAAATCCTGTTACATTGGTGTCAGAAGTGGGATGCTTTGGATTGAATGAACTACCAACATACTGTATATATATATCGTAGACAGGCTGTTAATCGTGGACTTTTTGACAAGTGAATTTTTAGTAGGTGTGGAGTTCCCTACATGTACACATTTGTTTAGGTTTTGTTGCCTTAACTAAGATTGTTAGTTGTAGTTTGACAACCTCTATCTTATTACCAAACAATCATGACTTCGCTAAAAGATCTAGCTGAATTTGGAAAACAACTTGGCTATGAAGGGGAAAGTCTGAGGAAGTTCATAAGTGAAGAACAAGCAAAAGAAAGGGATGAAAGGGCAAAGGAAAGGGAATTAGAAAGGGAAGATTGGAAAGGGAACACCAACTCGAAAAGGAGAAAAGGGAATTAGAAAGGGGAAGATTAGAAAGGATACAACAACTCGAAAAGGAGAAAAGGGAGTCGGAAAAGGAAAGATTGGTATTCGAAAGGGAAGCAGAGGAAAGAAAGGTTCAGTTAGAAAAACAGGCAAGGTTAGAGATTATAGAGTTAGAAGAAAGAAATAAACAAAGAGAATACGAAAGACAATTGGAGCTAGCAGACGCTAGAAGAGATCAGGATTTTGCCTCTAGCAAATTAAAAGGCCCTAAATCTTCATCGGTTCGAGCGGTATGCCGATAACCAGAAATGGAAGCGAGATGATTGGGCTCTTCATCTCAGTGCTTTGTTAAAAGGTAAGGCTCTCGACGTATACTCAAGACTTCCTAATAGCGAGGAGTTTAATTACGACGCTCTGAAGGAAGCACTATTAAAGCGGTATGAATTAACAGAGCAAGGTTTCCGGAAAAAGTTTAGGTATAGTAGACCTGAGAAGGGGGAAACCTTTGGGCAATTTGTCGTTAGAATAGATAATTACTTCCAACGCTGGAAAGAATGTGCTAAGGTGAACAAAACTTGAGGGTTTAGTGGATTTCTTGCTCAGAGATCGGTTACTAAGTATAGTAGGGCGAGATTTGAACCAGTTTCTTAAGGAAAAAACATTCACAGATGTTCAACACATGGCTAAGTAAGCAGATCGTTTCGCTGAAGCACATGGTGGAACTCAAAACGTGGTTTCGAAAGATAAGTCTGTTAATCAGTCTAAGGGTTCGACTCCCAGAGAGCCAGCGAAACCAACTGAGATGGGTAAATCTGATAGAGAAATAAGACATAAAAGTGTACAATGCTATGCATGTAACGAATGGGGTCATGTAAAAGCACAATGTTCCAAAAAGAAAAGGTCCCATACATAAGGCAGCCGTAGCAATACATAACAAAAACTGTTCCGATAGATCTATTCGTGAAGATATTCCTTTATTCGGTACATGTATGTTCCCGGAAGCGCGGGTACCAACAGCGAACGGTACTGTTAACGGTCAGGCGGTCACAGTTTTACGTGATACTGGTTGCACAGGTGTGGTTATCAAACGTAGTCTCGTGATGAATAACCAAATGCTGGGGATAGAGACTCCCTGCATGCTACTCGATCAGACGATCGATCGCGTACCTGTTGCAAGAGTTGGGATTGAAACTCCTTTCTTGACCGGAACAATTGATGCGCTTTGTATGGATAATCCAATTTACGATTTGACAATCGGCAACGTTGAAGGGTCTCGTCTGCCGACTGTGGAAGATTTTCAAACACCCCTAGTTCTAGCCGTTGAAACGCGAGCGCAAACCCAGTGGGAGAAATGCGCGTTTCAGAAGTTAATCGTCCCCGAATCAATCGAAGGAATCTCGCGTGACGATTTCCTCCGGGAGCAAGAGCGCGACACATCTGTAAGTTCTATTAGAGAGAAAATCGCGTGCAACTACATTAAACGCTGTAAAGGAGGGGGTAGTTCAAAGTTTGTCAAAAGAAATGGGTTAATTCATAGGGAGTTTACTACACTAATGGGAAAGAAATATTGGCAATTAGTTGTACCTCAAAAATACCGGTCTCGTGTATTGAGGATAGCTCACGAATCTAGTATGGCAGGTCATCTGGGCACGGGAAAGACTACCAGCAGAGTACTAGCTGAGTTCTACTGGCCTGGTGTAAATAGTGACGTTACTAGGTTTTGTAGGTCCTGTGATGTATGTCAGAAAACTGTGTCTAAGGGGAGAGTTTCACGTGTTCCCCTAGGCCAAATGCCCTTGATAGATACACGTTTCAAAAGAGTGGCTGTGGATATTGTCGGGCCCATACAACCTGTAACCGGTAAGAAAAACGGGTATATCCTTACACTCGTGGATTATGCTACTAGGTACCCTGAAGCCGTAGCATTGCCTTGTATCGAAACAGAAAGGGTAGCCGAAGCGCTAGTGGATATATTCGGTAGGGTAGGAACCCAATTCACTTCCGACCTCATGAGTGAAGTTAGTAGGTTGTTATTCATAAAACAACTGAACACAACACCGTATCATCCCATGTGTAACGGTCTGGTAGAAAAGTTCAATGGTACATTGAAGCAGATGTTACGTCGAATGTGCGCGGAACGTCCGCAAGACTGGGAGCGTTATTTGAATAGTGTCCTATTTGCGTATCGTGAAGTGCCGCAAGAAAGTTTAGGGTTTTCGCCCTTTGAATTGTCGTATGGAAGAACGGTACGGGGTCCTATGCGAATCCTACGCGAACTTTGGACAGGTAATGTCCCTGACGACGAAGTGAAAACTACTTACCAGTATGTGCTCGATTTGCGCGAAAAACTAGAAAATACCTGTAAAATGGCACATGAAGAGCTAACAAGATCGAGTCGTAAGTATGCCAAATACTACAATCGTAAGACGCGCGACAGGAAATTCGTTGTGGGTGATCAGGTTTTGGTACTTCTTCCCACAAGTAATAATAAATTATTGGTTCAGTGGAAAGGTCCATACAAAGTAAAAGAAATAAGGGTGATATGGACTATAAAATCGACATGAATGGTACATTGAGCATTATTCATGCTAATATGCTAAAGTTATACGTAGAAAGGCGCGAGAAAGCGTCAGACAAAGGAGTGTTGAATGTAGTATGTTCAGCAGTTATCGAAGATGACGCGGAAATGGGAGAACCCGAGATAGATGCTCCACTAGAATATCCCTTGCATAGTGAAAGAGAAGGGATGGATCAGTTGAACGTAAGTGCGGAGTTACTCAAAGATCAATTTAAACAGATCAAAGAGCTCCTAGGAAAGTATTGATATTTTTACCGATAGACCAGGATGCACAACCCTAGTAGAGCTAAAAATAAAGTTATGTACATCTGATCCAATTAGGATTAAGGGTTACCCGGTTCCATTTAATGCGCGAGAGACCGTAGATGAGGAGGTTAGAAAAATGTTAGACTTGGGGATGATTCAGCCGTCAATTTCACCATATTCATCTCCCGTTGTCCTTGTGAGGAAAAAAGACGGTACTAATCGCTTCTGGGGCCCCGAGTGGCCGAGTTGTCTAAAGCGCTGTCCGTTACGGATCACTGCCATCTCACCTGTCTGCATGGGTTCGAGTCTCGGATTCGGCGAATGTGGATATGTGAGAAAGCTTGCCAATAGTTTCTCGTGGGTCGGTGGTTCTTTCTGGGGATTTCCCGGTTTCTTCCTCCATCATTAATACTGGCCGCCATGTATAGCCTATCTTGTGCTGAAAAATGGCGCTAAGCCCTACAACAACTAATCGCTTCTGTATTGACTTTCGTCAATTAAACAAAGTGACGGTGTTCGATGGCGAACCGATGCCGGATATAGAGAATCTTATTGCGAAATTATCAGGTCACTGATATATTTCGAAATTTGATCTATCAAAAGGGTATTGGCAGGTACCGATAGTTGACGAATCCCGCCAATTGACGGCATTTGCTACACAGAAAGGACTGTACCAATTCAAGGTGATGCCATTCGGATTGGTAGGAGCCAGCGCCACGTGTTGTCGCTTGATGCGCAGATTATTGAAGGACTTGGTGTGCGTTGACAGCTTTGTGGACGATATTTTTGTGTACACGGATACTTGGGAAAAACATCTATCCGTTTTGGTTGAACTTTTCAGAAGACTCCGTGAAGCCAACCTCACGGTGCGACCTACTAAATGCAGTATTGGCTATACTGATTTAGAGTGCTTGGGTCACATGATCTGCTCAACCAGGCATTTAAAACCTCACCCCAAGCAAGTAGAAGCGGTTATGAAATCACCTCAACCAAATAACAAGTCTCAGGTTAGATCTTTCTTAGGTTTGGTAGCTTTCTACAGAAAATTTATCCCTAATTTCGCTGCCATTGCTAGCCTATTATCAGATCTAACAAAGAAGGGGCAACCAAATAAAGTGTTATGGGGACCATCTCAGGAAAAAGCATTTAATGCATTGAACGGAAAGCTGTCTAGTGCACCTATTCTAAAGTTACCTGATATCAGTAAACCTTTTTATCATAAGAACTGATGCTTCCGATACTGGATTGGGAGCAGTTTTGTTGCAGGAACAAGACATGATAAAAATGCCTGTAGCCTATGCCAGTAGGAAGTTACTGTCAAGGGAACAAAAGTACTCAGTGATTGAGAAAGAATGCTTAGCTGTAGTATGGGGGATTGGTAAGTTTCATGCTTATCTTTTTGGGAGAGATTTCGTTCTCGAAACGGACCATCAACCATTGTTGTATTTAAACAAAGCTAAGGTCGCTAACGCTCGGTTGATGCGTTGGGTGCTAACACTTAAACCCTATCGTTTTCGAGTTGAGGCAATCAGAGGGGTCGAAAACGTAGGTGCAGATTATTTAAGTAGGATGTAAATAGAAAATCCGGATTACTGTGTAACCAGTTTAGATATTGTAAAGCAACATTAGTAGTTAATTTCTTTTATTCTGTGAAAGCTAAAAAAATGTGTACATTTTTGTCACAGAATAAGGCAAGAAATAACTTGGTTTTGCCTTAGAACAATTTGATTATGTTCGTCGTACATGCGTACAACGTTACCTAGGGTGGATAATTGTTTTTTTTAGTTAAGTGACTGAACTAACATGTATTGTGTCGTAGTTCACTTGCGGTGAGAGACACTAAAAGCACAGTATGCACGGGTATTTTACCCTCACTAATGCTCATTCCCCTGAAGATTTAAGACTAGGTTTTTATCTAACTGACACACTGGTCTTTTGGATCTTGTCAAAGAGTGTACATTCTGCATTCATTCTACAGCCATAGGGCTGTGTGCAGTTGGGTAGCTGTGTAGATGCGCAGCTGGGTAGCTGTGTCTGTGTGTAGCTGTATGTAGCTGTGTAGCTGTGCGTATGTGTGCGGGTGTATGACAAGAGTACAAGATTTGTAAACTTGTGCACATGGTGGATCCATGAAGGGGAGCGTGGGGTCAATACAAGTTTGGACCAACCCAAGGATCCAGGAGAACTGTGCAATTTGTCAATTGGACACGTAAACAAGGTCAAGGTGTTTCATTAGCAAGTTTTACAAATATTTGAGTCACACGTGGATATGATTGTACGGAATGTACAAATGACTGAGTTACGAGTTATGTTTGTTTCAATTGATTGTGGTTTCAGTTGAGGACAATATTGTTGTTTACATTACATGAGATTATGTGAATCTCGCTTTCATCTCGTGAGATTATGTTAATCGTACCTTCATATCTGAATATATGAATCGCATTTGATTTTTTTTTTCTCACTGGTGAATGTTTGTGTTAAGTAATCGAGTGAGTCGTGTGTTTGGAGCGTGAAAGAATCACTATATACATATATATATATATATATATGATGTAACAGGATTTAACCTGAAGGGTTAAATCCTGTTACATCATTACATGATATGTAGGTGCGTAACCCGTATTTTTTTTTAAGTACTCTTGCCGGCATTCTCGTTAATGAATTATTTATGTTTATAATTGGAGAGGAACCTATTAGTTGAAAAACTTGTTTCCAGTCCTTCTGTATCCCTGTATCCAAACTTGGAATCTTGGCAAGAACATGTTTAAGCTCAACACCCAGAGTCCTTTGAAACTAATTCTATGTTTGTTAGTTTATTTTTAAGTTGTATTTTCGAGGCATTTCGTGTAAACTGTAATTATAACAGAAACAGTGTTTTGGTTAACTGCTGCTTTGTGAGAAGTTCTTATACCTATCTGCAACATCGCAAACGCCTACGACCCCCCCCCCCCTTCATGCACTTAGTACCAACTATTGAGTGTTGGTTGTGGTTGTGGGTGATTTTTTTTTTTGGGGGGGGGGGTCTGTGAGACACCAAGGTGTCGTGAAATAATTAGGGCCGAAACAATTTGCCACATGAAACTTCGTTAACAAATCAATGATGATTCTTAAATATAAATGACGTGCTAAGTATAAAATTTTTGTAAATTCTTCATGATTATCGTATTACTGAGAAGGAAGTAACATTTTATCTTTTCATTTTTAAAGCTTTAAACAACGAATGAAAAATATATGAACAATGCAGGGTATTCATTTTTTATTCTCATAAACCAGTTAAACATCTGTCATAAATGCTTTTTTAAAAATCTATATGATTATGCTCTCTTGTGAAGTTACTCACGTAATCGGTCCCAAAGCAATTCGACTAATTGTTTTCTTTGAAACCGATGCTTTAGAGAGTTTAGAGCATGTGTCGGTACATGACGTTAACTTACTATTCTGCAAGGTTAACACATACTTATTCGAACAAAATCGTACGTTTCCGACGAAACAATGCATGAAAATGCCGTTGATCAGTACTGTTGTCACGCTGACCATTCATTACAGCAAGGGCCTAATCCTTATTTCATATACAGACATATCTAAAGGCCACAGTGTGTAAACATGAAGGGGGGGGGGATATTAAAAGCTGCCTATATTTATAACTTGGAGGTTTGGGAAATGTGTTGAACTTGATAACTAATATGCGATACTATCGTCAATTTAAAACAACTACCTTACAACAACAAAGAAACAAAGAATAAGAGCACAAAAGATGAGGCAATGAAGGCGTCGAATGGCCTCTTCACAATTCTTCACCTGAAGAAGGAGCATTCATTTTAAAAAAAAAAAACTCTGACGGAAGGAAATATTTATATTGTGCTATTATTGATCAAATAATACGTTGCTGTTGAGACACGTTAGTTAGGATCCGTAGCTGAGTTTTCCATTATTAAAATGAGCAGTATACTTTCATTGGTCAACATAGTAACTTACAGTATGTGAACGTTTTAGAGGTGTGATACTTAACAGTGAGTTGATAAACGAACTATATCGATTGCAAATAGAAAATGTAGAGTTGTAAAACAATAAACTTAAGATTGTCAACGTGTGTAATCAAATAAGCACATTGAATCTAAAGACACTAAACTGCAGTATTGTAATAACATACGTAACAAATTCAGTAATAAATACTGGCAGATGTAACAATGCAATCTAGAATGTGCATCCTATACACACAGAAAATGCAAAACTGAATAATGTAAAATAGAACATAGAGCATACACTAGAATTATGGCGGCAATCGCCTCCAAACATGTCCAGTAGTCGCGGTGGTCGAGAGGTTAAGGTGTTGCATGCATAATCGCAAGTTTTAAAACATAACCAATATCATAACCACTTGGTATTTTTTGTCGTACTCGCAGACCGGAAGTTTTATCATCCTTACTGCCTTACCTTAGTTGATATGAGTTACGAGAATCCATGTGAATTCACCGACTTTAGATGATTTCACGTACGGAAGAGGAAGCAGCTCCAACCCACACCAGACTTAACCTTCAAGTGCAGCAACTGCAGCAAGGATTGCCACTCCCGTGTGGGGGGCTCCATAGCCACAGAAGACGTTGCACAACTACCAACCGGGATACCTCTCATGGGCGCATTTCCATCGTCTCTCGAGACTAACGGATGCCAACGGACAACGGGAAGATGACAGTTAATAGGGCGGTGTCTTGGTGGTAAATTGAAAGTCGGTAAGGGCACTTACAAAAAAAACAAAAAAAAAAAAACAAACAAAACATACAAGTTAGTGAGTTAAGTTTTAAAACCCACTGTAAGGGTACAAATTTCTGTCGATTTATGAAGAGTACATTAATTTGGGCAGGAGAACGATTAATTAGATTTATGGGGACCAGCGCGTGTTAAACCACCATAATGCACGGATTTATAATGTCTGTGTCATGAGAGAAATGGTTCAAATGAAGCATTCGTTTATTTAACAGACAAGACTGGGAGGATAGGGTTAACTTTCGATCTTGTATCGGAGTTGTCAGATTTGAGATTTTCCAGAATTAGTTATTTAGGAATTTAGAGGTCACGCAAATTAAAAATTTGGCGCCTAGTTATGAAAGGCGGGAGATATATTTAATCCAGATTGGTTAAGCTAAATAAGGGGCGTGATTCCCACACGATAGTTCTTGGGGTTTAATATGTCCCATCACAAAAGTTTAGTCAGTCTACGCTTTTCTGCAAGAGAAAACAAATGTAGGAGACTCCGAGGTCGAATTTAGGAGAAATTCTCTCGTAAAATAATTATCCAAGGGATTGGATGTCTGGAAAGTCGACGGACACGATTTTGGCGATAGAAGCGAGCGAAGCTTGAAAGCACAAGGTATTTTGCTCCAATCTCATGTAATTCGTTGATATCAATATAACGATTTGCTTATATTTGCATGAATTTATTTCTTTAGATTCGTAGATCAATTTTCTTTATATGAATACAACTGTGTGAGTTCATCTATATGAATCCGTACAATGATATTCTTTATATAAGTTTGACGAATTGTTTGAATGTGTCGTCTTGATTGTTATAGGAAAATATGTATCTAAGAATTTCATGCCTTACCTTAGTTGATATGAGTTACGAGAATCCATGTGAATTCACCGACTTTATATAATTTCACGTATGATAAAGACTTGAGTGCATATCGACTGAAATTAACGTTGTTAAACCATGAAGTGAGATTTCATATATGCAAAAGACTTCAATGTGTGTATTCGCTAGAATTAACGTAGTTAAGCCATGTAATGAATTTCATTCATTCATTTGTGTAATTGAGACGGGGACAGAACTATTATGTGTTGCGGGATGTTAATGTGAGTCAGGTTGAAATAGCCGTTAGGAAGTACATTAATCTTACGAAACTAGGTTTGTTTATGGTCTGCCATGTTTAGCTTGACCAGATAGCCTTTGGTATCTGTTTGAATTCTGATAGAATATCTGACATAACGAGAGGGGACTAATGATCTATTCCCAGTAGGATATCTGACAGAAGACTTAGGTTGCTTCTTTGTTTATTTTGGAAGGTGAAATAGCTCCACGGGATGTATCCACGTACCTACCTATTGAAGTATTTACGTATCACGTACTGACATATCCACCTACCCACACAAAGTTCGAGGGCCGAAAGAGGCAAGACAATAGAGAGTTTGGAGAAGGGAAAAGTGGAAAGGACCAAGATGAATAGTCACAGAAAAGTTGGAGAACAGTCACAGTGAAGTTGGAATGAACTGGAAATAACCAGGTTATGAAGTTGTACAATGTAATGACTTCGATTGTTCACTCGATTCTATGATGAACTGATTCTATCATTTAAAACAAATCAGCTATTTATATAAGTATTTGTGTTTTGAAATTCGGTGAATGATTTATTTCAAAAAGAAGTGTATCTTCCTAATGTAATACATTGTCACGGTTATTTATGTAATTGATTAAAATTGTTATTTTCATGTACGGGTGCTCGGTGTCATTCTGTTTTATATATCTGCTCAGATCTTTATCTATTCCACCTATAAGTTTCACACTTTATATTAATATTTACTCGATCCGGGCAATAACACCGAAGGCGATCACCCTCTAGATAACGATAACCTAAATTCCACTACAACCCACCCCCAACAAAGTGGGGGCTACGTAGCACCCACGAAGACGTTGCACAAAATAACTCCTTTAGCTGGTTATAGACTTATATATATAAAGGTGGTTAACACGTCATTGATTGTTACAACACTTTAATAAATAAAAAAATTTGAATTTCTTTCCAAATATATACGATGGATCGGATGGTTACAGGGGAACTGAGATCAGGAATAAATCAGATGGAAGAAGCAACTCGGATGAGGCAGAAGACACAGCAAGAAATATTGAAATAGACGATGAAAAGAGGAACCTGTATGAATTACTGTTATAGATTAGATACAGCAAATGGATGGATCCTTTTGGGGCTTTTCTTTAACAAGAGAAGTCAAGATGTCTGCAGGAAATTATCCTCAACGCTAAGAATGTGATTAAATGCGGCAATAAGGTTAATTTGATGAGGCATATGAAGATCCATTCTTCGGAAAATAAAAGATTTAGGTTGCAACCAGTATCTTGATACCAAAGAAAAGACGAGACAACATTTTGCTGATAAGCATTCATTTGCGACACGTGGTATTTCACTGACAAGACAAAGTAACCTCAATACTCAAATGAGAAAACGCTGATCTCTGCAAAAATGGAGTATTTTTCTGCGTTTCATAATAGTTTAGATTGTAATGAAATAAATATTTACAGAATATTTATTTTAAATGTCGAAATGGTTCTCAAGATAGATTGTGGAGTACATTTAAAGGTCCGTGTTGTAATATCTACTGTAGCGTACATCTCCGTGAATCTTGGCCCGTGTGACCGAAAATTTAGACCACATCCTTAGTAAGTCGTACAATCACAGCATGAACATGTTCATTAAAAAACAAACTTCTGCAGTTCCACCACGGACAGGCTGTACTCCATAAAATGAATTGTAAAAAATCAACATAAAAGTAATATTAATTGCAATATTACCCTGAAAAGTAAGCATCGCGAGGTAATTTTGAGATTCGGCCAATTTCACATAATATCTGGAACCATTTCATCAAGTGTTCAAATAAGATGTTCATATAGAAATGTGCAGCAGGAAACGGTTTATTAACCATAACCTAATGCTTTCTAAAAGTGAATTCGTACAAAAATAAAAACCAATAATACACACCCACTCAATTCACTCTTCATCCTGTTTTGGGGGGGGGGGTAGGGTTGTTCCCTTTCGCGATAAGTGTATCAGACAATCGATTATATGTAACACACGGTTATCTGTAGCACCACTTTTATACTTGGTTTGACTTAACTGCAGAGACAGTATTCTCTTCATACACAAATCTAACCAATACTATTCTTCAACATATTTAATCGTTAGTATTGTTTAGCACATATGCTAATTTGTGACTAAGGAGGATGGTCACCAAGAAATAAAGAAGAGCCACTAAAGAAAACGAGAATGATACGTCGGATACTCACTTAAAGTGAGGAAAGAAATGAAGGCATGCCGAATAGTTGGAGTAGCTTGTATCACAGACAAGGTTCGTGAACCCAGACTACGGTGGTATAGACACGTGGAACGGAGGGAAGAAAACAGCTGCATCAGAAGAATCATGAAGGCAGAAATGTAGGGGCAAGGGAGACGAGGACGGCAGAAGAAAAGATGAAAGATGTGGTACAGCAGGATCTGAAGAAACTCAGACTCACTGCAAAAATACTGATGACAAGCTGAATGGAGAAGGAGAACCCATGTGGCTGACCCCTCTTCAGAGAGGGATTAACAGCCAGAAGGAGAGAGGGAACACATATATTAATCTGTATTTTGTCAACACCTATAAATAAATTAAGTCATATTTCATGAGTAGACAATTCGACGTTAAATTTAAGTCATATCTCATGTGGAGATAATTCGAAGTTTTTTAACAATACAAAAATTTTGCAAGAGTTAAACGTTATAACATACTGAAATATATGGCCATGTCAGAAAGCAAACTTTAAACATCCTGCACTGACCTAGAAATAATGCACCGATGATCTAAGTGGTATGCAAACAAAAAGCTTACAAAATCATATATCATTTTAGATAATTATACTTGATGGAAAATTATAAATGATATATTTAATTTTAACACCAGATTTCCATAATTTGTAAATATGAATACATCAATTTCACGTATTTTTGTAATGATGGCAATCTGTTATTAAGTACTAGTTATATGGAGATGGTTCAAACTAGGTATTATTCTGAAACAAATCAACATATACAGATGGGACAGTAAGAAACAACTCGGCATAAACAGATTGGGCGGTAAGAAATGAGTTAAAATGCACAGATGGGACAGTAAGAAACAAATTAACATAGGCTACAATGCCATGCAAGAACAACCCTTCAAGGCCAGGGTTAAAATCCTCCATGCAGCTTAGGAGGAGAAGCAATGACACAAGTCATATACGGACAGATCGATGAGCAGAGAGACTGTCACAAGGGGCATCAATAAAATCTCCGATGTTCGCTCAAGTGCCTTCCAAACACAATTCTTCTGTTTCAGAGGAAGCCTATTACCAGAATTTCCCTTTATTTGACAATATTTAAAGAAATCCCGCCCCTTAAATAGATAAAATAAAAAGTAAAAGCTTATTTTGCATCTACTCTAACGACATATCTAGCCAGCACAGTTTCAATACAATTCTGCTACCAACGCAGACTGGAATGAGATAACGAAATGAATTCTATAAATGCTCTCTCTTTAACAGTTTTGCAAGAAATATCCTCCAAAATCGAACAATGGGAAAAAGTACAAACCTTACAAAGAAATATTCCCCAAATTGGATCGGAAGGAAAAAAGTAAAACTTCACTGCGCATCTACACCAACTAAATATCCGGCATACCAAGTCTCAATAATAGCCTCCAACCAATGTGTGAGGAAAAGAGATGACGCAAAGAACACTCAAACGGGTCCCTTTATTGGCAGTTTTTCAAGATATGACCGTAAGTGAGCGCCAGAGGAAAAATGTAAAACTTTGCTGTAAATCTACAAACATCCAGCTTCTCAAAATACCCAAGTTTTCGAAAATATTTCAAAAAACTGCAAGGGGAAAGTTTTCAGTCAACGGGGACAAAACTCTGTTACAATAATATCGGAAAATGGTGAAATTAATTGACCTGAATGCTTACTGCAAAAGTTTCTACCAAACTATATTTTAATCCATGCAGTCCTTCATGATGTGACGAGACGGGCAATGATCAAAAGGTTTCTGCTAAATTGAATCCATGCAGTCCTTCATGGTGTGACGGGACGGGCAATGCTCGATGGGTTTCTACCAGATTGAACCCACGCAGCCCATTGTGGTGTGACGGGACGAAAAATAATGGACTGATATAGGCAACAATAAATTCCCTCTCCGCAGATAAAAACACTACAGATATCAGGAACGTTTCCCTTAGAAATCGTAAATGTCATTATAACAGCACTGGGTATACTCCTATGCTTACATTTATACAAATCTTTTGTCCTTCATATCCCACACAGGGTAAAGTTTTGTCAGGCAGATTACAAAAAACAAAATAACTTTGTCACTTGCAACTACCGTGACATTTATGTACAATACGAAGGCAAAATTAGGATTTTTGTGCTGCTGCGTAAAAATCTTCCAACACAGAGGCAAGTAGGCCAGGCCTGAGTGCCAGCAAACAACTCAAGTAGGCCAGGCCTGAGTGCCAGCAAACAACTCAAGTAGACCAGGCCTGACTGTCAGCAAACAACTCAAGTAGACCAGGCCTGAGTGCCAGCAAACAACTCAAGTACACCAGGCCTGACTGTCAGCAAACAACTCAAGTAGACCAGGCCTGACTGTCAGCAAACAACTCAAGTAGACCAGGCCTGACTGTCAGCAAACAACTCAAGTAGACCAGGCCTGAGTGTCAGCAAACAACTCAAGTAGACCAGGCCTGAGTGTCAGCAAACAACTCAAGTAGACCAGGCCTGAGTGTCAGCAAACAACTCAAGTAGACCAGGCCTGAGTGTCAGCAAACAACTCAAGTAGACCAGGCCTGAGTGACAGCAAACAACTCAAGTAGACCAGGCCTGAGTGTCAGCAAACAACTCAAGTTGACCAGGCCTGAGTATCAGCAAACAACTCAAGTAGATCAGGTCTGAATGTCACCAAACAACTCAAAATTGTTTCCTCAAATTAAGATTTGTAAATATTTTTCTTACTGACTGATTATTAACAATTAATATTATTTCTTCACAGATATTCAGCAGGCACCAGAGAATGAAATACAAACATAAAACCTAGAAATTTTCCTTACAGGAATCTTGCCTAATCTCTGATGAAATTTTAAGGATTCACCAAATTTCACGAATTCCTCAACTGTATTTTAAAGAAAGAAAGTTCTGTAAGTTATTTAAATTAAAACAAAACCGTAAATTGGCATCCTTTCAACTCTCCCTACCTCTGCCACAAATATCAATATTGTCAAAAATATCATAAGCCAGATAATGCAAAATGCCAGTTAGAGGAGAAACTTGTAAAACTTGTGTGAAACCAGGGCCAGACCCCGATGTCTCGAAACTATCTCAGCAAAACCATCTAGCTCAAGCTCAGAACCCCAAATAAGTTGTGATACTAGGAGTACACCAATATACCTGAAATGGAGCATGATTGTTAATTTTTTGATGAACCAAAGTTAAGGAGATACTAAAAGCTGTATAATTCAAACTTAATTCAAACTTAATTCTAATCAAAGTTAAAGCGTGTTAGATTTGTTAGCTTTGAGCTTGATCTGAAGAGCCATGTCTTGAAAATTTTCAAGAGTAGTGGCCCAAGTGTGTTACGCTCAAAAACGCTAAGACTACAGGGCCAGGTGTGTCACGTCTCAACCATATTTTAGAAAATAGGGTCAGATGTGTCACGCTCAAAAATGTTTAAGAATAGAGAGTAAGGCGTGTTGCGCTCAAAAAAAAAATATTCACGAATAAGAGGTAATGTGTTACGCCAAAAGCGTTGAAGAATACAGACTAAGGCGTATCACATTCAAACATGTAAAAGAATATAGAGTGAGGTGTGTTGCACTCAAAAATTTTCAAGAATACAGAACAAGGTGTGTCCCGCTAAAAATCTGTCGTGTCACTGAAAATGTTTACGAATATAGGATCAGATGTGCCACGCATTATCTAAATGCATTATATAAACAGACAGGAATTTTCAAAAAAGAGCAAACTTGCATTATCTAAATGCATTATAAGTTTCAACAAAAAAAAAAAGAGAATGTTAACCCCTGGTGATGGGGCAATTAAATATTTTCTTGTTAATACGCAGAAACAAAATATGGCAAATAAACGTTAAACCGTTTGAATATGTATTTGATAGTTAGGAACATTTTTAAGGCAAAGCAAGTCATTACTTTAGCGCAAAAATTTCCATACTAGAATTACATATATTGGGGGCCAATTACACACAATTCAGATTGACCATACCTATTCCTTTGTTACTAACTGACTATTGTCAATTCACCTTTAGTTATGAGGTAACAATTTACATAGATTCTATGGTACTAAAACACAAATTTAAAGGCCCAAGAATACATAATCTATTTGCAAAGAAAGTAAGACCTACCTGTCCAGTCAAAGGTATAAATCCGCAAAGTATAGTACACACACACACACACACACACACACACACACACAGGTACGTCACAGGTTATGGACATAATCGCATCTTGATACCTACAAGAATTTTTCCCTCCTGAAGCAGCGAAGTCCCTAGTCTAATCCTGTTAGGAAGTCATTGCCTGCGTGTAAAGAGATTACCTGTATGATCCAATACTGATGAGCTCACTGAATATGATCAACCGAGAACTCTCTTTAACGTGGTTACAGCAGCAGCGAACAGTATGATCAGCATCAGTTGCATGTTGCCACTTAAATAGCAATGGACTGAAGTAGTCAATATCAGTCAATGGATGGATGCACGTATCACGATCTCGGTGCACGACTTGTAATCACACACAAAAATGTTATGTACCAAGTTCAACAAAAAGTAACAGGATGCAATGGAAAGTAACTGACATTATGAATATTAGCTTACAGCAAGACCCTATAAAAGGGAAAGGATAGGAAATACATTTTTTGTTTAATTTGTCCAAAACTATTTTGATAAATGAAGAAAAAGACTTTGCAAATGTTTTCCTTTATAAACAGGTTATTGCTTTCAAAAATAGTTTCAGTGAAACAAAGCAAGCTTGATAACTTGAGAACATATATTTATATTTACTTGTGTGAGATCTAATTTAACATATTATTCGTAACACTTCCCCTATTTTATAAGTTTGTGTGAGAATCTGTTGCCCGTGTACCGTGCACCCACATATTGGTTCTGGTACAAGGTATCAAATAATACCACCATTTGTTTGTCAAGGGCCATTTGACAATATTATTTTGGAAAATACAGTCAACCGTGCCTTAATGGACACCTGTAGAAATCAATTTCGTCAAATAATACCACCACGTTTTGTCAAGGGCCATTTGAAAACATTATTTTGGAAAATACAGTCAACCGTGCCTTAATGGACACCTGTAGAAATCAATTTCGTCAAATAATACCACCACTTTTTGCCAAGGGCCATTTGACAATATTATTTTGGAAAATACAGTCAACCGTGCCTTAATGGACACCTGTGGAAATCAATTTTGTCAAACAATACCACCACTAGTTTGGAAAATACGGACAACCGTGCCTTAATGGACACCTGTAGAAATCAATTTGGTCCTGAATATCCTCTTGTTTCTTTTTTTTTTTTTTAATCTCTTAAACAAATTATAGAAATAAATCTTTTAAACCACCACATCTCTTATGAGAACGCTTTCTCATAGTCCAAGTCTATACTGTTGGTTTCAATCATTATTTCAAGTGAACAGCATCACACAGATCTGCTGGCAGTTCATGTTATGGCAAATCCAAGCCTATACTGTTTATTCTACTAACGATAACAACACGATAAATCCGGGTCTGCCGGCACACTATGTGGTGGAAAATCCAAGTCTATGCTGTTTACAGCCGGGTACTCGTTGTACAAGAAAAGAAAAAAAGACAATAAGGTGCTACTTTTTAGATGGAATCTTAGTTATCTACAGTACTCGATTACTATACGGCACAAACGTACAACACAATCCCTTTTATACGGTGGACATCATGGTCATAGATCCCATTTCGATATATATATATATATATATATATATATATATATATATATATATATAATGCTTCAGTATACGGTGACCTCTCAATGGCAATAAGGTGATGGACTTTTAGGGTTCCCGTGAACAGTATTATTGTGAAGGATTACTGTCATTCGGAACATCTTTGTCTCTTGCTGGTGCGAGTGGAATAACATCAACCTCCAGAAAGAGAACATATTCCTCACAATCGGAACGAATTCATCCTATTCCATCGCATGTAAGAAAAACAGCTCCCCTTACGGAACTAACTAATGGCCATTTGGTCTATCAGCGAGCCCATGATTGTTTTTACGTCCTAATAACTTCATTAATGTCACAATTATTCCATGAACTGTCATTGCTAACAATATCATAAACAACAGTTTCAGGTTATTGAAAGCGAACTATTACATCAATTTACGCACACATAACATTAAAAATTAAAAGTGCAAGTATTTAAGTGATTGTTGAAACCTCGTCAAGTGTCATTTTCAACACCCATCATTTTGTCAGAATCTGTTCCGGCACATCTAGTCGTATGTTGCTTTGGAAAATATCACTGCGATTACCTACGAGTTTCTTTCAGAGAGTCGACGTTATTCTATACAGTCGTATGGTAGTGGTGTCATCCTTCGGCAAGTGTTTGGTGGACGAACATCCGGATATGTGGGCGAGGAACAGATTTTTATCAAATGATAGGTATTACAAATAAAAAATACCACCCCTCACCCCAACCAAAAAAACCCGAACTAAAACAAACAAACAAACAAACAAACGCTATGACGTTTCAAAAATAAATTAAATACCTACACTCTTAAACTTTTTATCTTATTCCTGCAACTTTGTAATTACAAAACTAACGATATCATTCCATTCAAAAGCCTGAGATTATTTCTTACGTAGCTTTGTTTAATGATGGACATTTTATTTTACATCCGAGGCTTTTTTTTTTTCTAACATGCAATGATAAAGCAGAGGACGTTCCGATTGTCGGAGGCAATCGTAGTGAAATTTACCAAAGTGCAACGATTTTGTCTGACGAACATCTGGCTAGATACAATTAAAAGATCTTGATAATAATAATAATAATAATAATAATAATATATTTATAAGGCTGACTCATTTAGTCAAGGACTTTTCTTACTTGACAGTATAATAATCTGCATCCTAAAAAGATAATACTGACTGATCTTTATTTGAACTTGTCTTCTGTATTACAAACACCAAGTTCTATTATAATATATTAGTAACACATGCATTCTTATGTATTAAAAAGAACTCTGATATTTTCTGTAGATTTTATATTCACTGGAAGCTTGTTCCATAGAAAGACATGCGTTAAAAATAGTACTTTATGAAGTTTCAATTATCACTGAACACCTGCGCTGTTAATCCTGAGAAATTTTAAATACAAATAGAGAAAATACACAGACCCATATCCTCAGGCTATAACTGACCATACTATTAGCGACGACACGTCATCGAATTGTTATGATGTCAGGAATGTAATTAGGCCTAAGGCGTAATAGCAACAACGGAAGCATGGCCAGTTTAAATCGCCACTTAAATCGTAGATTGTTTCTTGCATGCGACAAAAAGGGACATGCGCGTTCCGAATGGGAATATTGTATTTCTTTTGTACAGTGAAACCAGTCTAAAAATGAAAACTCCTAAATAATTTTTTCTCCACGAGCTGCTTCAATAATATAAAAATAAACAGTGAAAAAAGGATTTCATAAATGTTTTATCCTTAATACAATTTCCCTGGGATGGAGGCGTCTTCTGTGTTTTAATGGAATACTCTTTGTTGTTGTTGTTGTTACGGGTTTAATGCCATTTTTCAGCCCATGACAGGCTATACACGGCGGCCAGTATATTTGGTGAAGAAGAACCCCGGAAAACCATGTGAAGAATCACCGTCCCCGGGAAACTACTGGCGAGCTTTCTCACATACCCACGTTAGTCGATTCCGAGACTAGAACCTACGCGGACAGAGGTGAGATGTCAGTGATCTCTAAATGCGAGCGCCTTAAACTATTCGACCACCTGGGGCCCCGATATTCTTTGCTCTTTCCTGAGTGAAATCATCACTCTTAAAGCAAGATGAATAGTATTCATATAGCTATGGGCAACTCAAAATATACAATGTCTGGCATCTTTCTTGGGTATGTGGCAACGCCCATCATTTTGGTAAAGAATCAAGAGCAGATTGCTAAAATTGGTACTTCTGCTTGATTTCGCTCGCTTTCTCTTTGGGACTGGGAACCATTTTCGGCTCCTGATAATCCCGAACAAAAATCCCAAAGCATATGCTTTTTTGAAAAGGACTTTTGAAAGGAATGGGTATCCTATATCCAAAATAAAAGTGCTATACGATTAAAAACCTACTCGTATCTTCGGGGAAAAATCTTCAAATATGAATATGTTGAGGTTTAGGCAACTGAGGTCAAAAGCAAAGATTTAAAGCTATAAAAAATAATGATGATATAAAGGAGGAGAAAATGGACAATCTGAACTATTATCTGATTGCTAGAAATAGGGACGCCAACCACTGAACTTGAAACTTCAGGGGGCAATGGGTGCATACTCTATAATCTCTGCCAGGAAACCCAATTATTATTAGTGTGGGTGCGGCTTGAGCCACATACGAATGCTGAGGTTGTACTTAAAATAATTAAACAAGACAGAGTTAGGATGTCACTACTCTACTTCTCTGAAGATAGGCTATATGTTATTGTTGTTGTGGAGGAAATCCCTCTACTTTCTCTTCGGAGCATCCAGGTTCCCAAGACCGATGTTAATTACTTTAAAACTTAAATATATTTAGCTTAAACTGTTGACAAAACCATCCCAAACACTCACAAAGTTGAAGCAAATATTTAGTTCGAAAAAAGTTGTATCCAATTATAAAAATGCCCATTTTTCAAAGAAAGAATAAGCAAATGGCGAAGTCGAAGGCTGTGCAGTTAAAATAAATAAATTTCCTTTGCTTGAGGGTATCAAGGTATTTTCGTTCTTCAGCTAATTGTGTTACCTTCTTTAAATAAATAAAGTCATTATTGTGTGGGCTATAATAGGAGAAATACCGTGATGCGGGCAGGGCTCTTGCCAATATTGGGGATTCGCCAGAGTTCAGTTTTTTTAAAAAAAAATATCACAAACTAGACAACAAACTGTAATATTTGTCCAAAAATGTTTTACTGCTGAAAGATTATTCTTAATTTTAAAAGTGGGTACTGTAAATATCTAGAATAAACGTATATGCCAGAGAAAAAAAAAATTCTTCAGTTGCCTTTCCCAATGCTTATATGGTAAGAAAACAGGTATAATTTTCAAGACTGAAAGTTAAATTTAAACTCATAAGTCATTTCATCTCTTCCAAAATTCTGGAAGCATTACATTCATTCATACATACATACATACATACATACATACATACATACATACATACATACATACATAAACAACTACACAGTAAACTTTGACTAAAGAGACCGCCTGCGAACAAAATATGATCAAGAAGCCGTGGAGGCTTAGTGGTTAGAGTGCCTGACTCACGACCGATAGTGGGCGAGTTCGAGCCTTACCTCCGATTCAGCCCACATCAGCTACTGTGTTATGGTGCACTTTAGCCCAACTGCCTCGGCACTAAGTAACATACTTTCGATGCTGTGCAGTAAAACACTAAATAACCCAAGCCAAACCCTCAATGCAGTGTATGCGTCCGCGCATGCCTGTGCGTGTGTGTGTGTGTGTGTGTGTGTGTGTGTGTGTGTGTGTGTGTGTGTAGTAAGATGGTTGTGCATTATATATGAAAGTAAATGTGAGGGGACCAAGAGGTCTCCGGAAATACATCGTGAACGTCAACTGCACTCCAGGAGATACGTAGGTTCCATTTTTGAGTAACTATTATTTAATATCAGTATATGACTGAAATCAATAATTCAATATCGCAATGTGTTAAAATCAATAATACATACTTCCTAATTGTGGATGAAACATACATTATTGATTTTTTTAAATACAAATTCTGCAATCTGAACACTCTTGGTGATATAATCATATATTGTTCATACTTGTGTATAAATCCTGTATTTTTGATAACCTTGGTGATAGAATTATACATTGCTCATATTTATATAAAAAATTCTCTACATTGATCATCCACGGTAATAGTTATAGGTTACTGCATTTGTATGAGAAAATATGAACGAGGTTTTTTTTCGGATGGATACTGCACGACCTTGGGAGTGCAGTATATCCATCCGACAAAATGATTTCATATTTTCCCATACAAATGCAGTAACCTTTTTATTATATACTCATTTTCTTATTCTACCAAAGGCTTCATTATATAAATAAAAATGCACTACAAGAAACAAAGTAATTGAATTTATGTTGTATTCCAAACTAAATATACAAGCGCAGATTCATCAATACACAACAACAATATGAATGCGCGCATAACTACACCCAGCAAAATTTGAACTTAGTCGCGTGCTCGACGTCACTTTGGAAAGAAATTGTCGTTTTGGTCTAATTTAAATTGAAATTTAGAATCATATTGTGAACGAATGCGCTTTGCAACAACTTTCCCATTTGGTCTGGAAAGAATGGATGTTGGTATTTTTGTCGATTCTACTAAATTTCGCGATTATGGAATGGATTGATCTGTGTCAATTCTATATGAAGTACATCTGATTTGAGCAGCGAGGGAGTCGTCTTGACTCTTATTCATGTGTTTCTGTTCTGTCATTGAATGTTTGGAATCATAATGTGGGAGAAATATGAACTTTTCCAAATGTAATTATCAAAAAGGCGTTATGGAATATAATGTTCATTTAATTTTGAGTGCAGTAAGGAGGATGTTATTGTAATTTGGAATGTAGTCGAAATTACAGGACAATTCGAAATGTGTAATCGAGCTTTAGAACCCATAACATAGCTCAAGTAATTCGGATTTTGCAGAACTAAGAAAGTACATTTTTAGAAAATTCAGGATGTAAAACCGTACGTATATTTTTGGTCATTCTTATTACCAGCTAAAGAAGACAAGTTTACGCCTTGTCGATTGCATGCTCTTTGTAGGGAACTCAGCAATGTTATGACCTGTATGGCCTCTATCGTTATCCAAATCCGAAACATTGTATCAAAAAAGATAACGCGGAATATTGCAAAGCAGCTGGTACGTGGCAGTCCACGAAACAGCTCATTTAATTCATTCTGAAACAAATTTAATCAACCAAAACCTAAAGCGTCTCTAAGTGAGTGTACATGATTTGTTTTCAAAGTAGTTCCTAATACACTATATTACTATTGGGCACACGTGTCGTGAACGTGCGTGCAATATGAAGGTATTCAATAGCGTAAAATATTGCACCATTCTGACAATGTAAAAGTTAACGGAGACGAAAATGAATATATAATAGGTCCATATATCAATCATATTTGTTTCTAAGTTCCATATATTGATTCATGTGTGGTTACTCGTTTAATTTACATGTTCTGATTAGTTCCATTTATTAATGACATTTCGTTATTATAGGTTACTGCATTTGTATGGGAAAATATGAACGAGTTTTTCGGATGGCTATACTGCACGACCTTGGGAGTGCAGTATATCCATCCGACAAAACGAGTTCATATTTTCCCATACAAATGCAGTAACCTTTTTATTACATGCTCATTTTCTTATTCTACCCAAGGCTTAAATATATAAATAAAAATACACTACAAGAAACAAAGTAACTGAATGTATGCCGCATTCCAAACTAAATACACAAGCGTAGATGCATCATTACACAACATTATCAATGCGCACGTAACTCCGCCCAGATAAATTTGAAGTTGGTCGCGCGCTAGACGTAAGTTTCGAAAGAAAATGGCGTTTGGTCTACTTAAAATTGAAATCTGGAGTCATATTGTGAATGAATGCGCATTGCAACAACTTTTCCATTTGATCTGGAATGAATACGTTTTGGTGTTTTTGTCGATTAGACGCAATTTCGTGATTATGGTCTGGATTTATCTACATGAAGTAACTTACATCGGATTTCAGCAGCGTCTGTGCCAGTTCTACAAGAAATAACATCGTATTGAAGCAGCGAGGCTGAAGTGTGTTGACATCGGCATGCGTGTTTCTGTTCCGTCATTGACTGATTCAGATCATAATGTGGGGAAAATATGAAGTCTTTCAATTGCAATTATCGAAAAGACGCTGTGGAATTTAATGTTTATTTCATTTTGAGTGCAGTGTAGAGGATGTAACTGCACTTGGAATAAACTCGAAATTACAGTACAATTTCGAACTGTGTGATCAACCTTGAGAACCCATGACATTGCTCATGTAATTCTGATTTGCAGAACTAAGAAAGTACATTTTGAGGAAATTCAGGATGTAAAATTGTAAGTATATTTTTGCCATTTTTTATTACCAGCTAGAGAAGGCAGTTTATGTCTTATAACTTGCATGTTATTTGTAGGCACCCTGTCTGGCGTCTATAGCTAGCCTAAATCACAGGTCACCTGAGCGCAATACTGTCCACTCAGACAAAATTCGCGAAATTCGAACGTTTCGGAGCCCGTAACTTCAGTTTGGTACAACGCAGAATAGTCAATAATGGCTTGATGGATAGAAAAATATCTCAGGAGTAAAACAAGCCATAGAATATGGTCGTATGCCATTAAAGACGGAAATAGCAGAAGGAAATCGAGGGTCATGGGTGGAACGAAGTATTTAGAAGTTACTGACCTTGTCTCTTATACAGTATGATAGAGAGGGTCCAATGTCAGAACGGGTCATGGGGGTAATCTGAGGTATTTTTGTCACTCTGTATGATTTTTTTCCTTCAGATTATTGTTTTTTTCTTAACATCAAGCTCGCGTCGAGCACCTGTGGCCTAAATCTGAAACATTGTATCAAAAAGTTATCGCGGAATGTGCCAAAGCTGCTGATATGTGGCAGTCCATGAAACATCTGCTTTAGTTCGTTCAGAAACAAATTTAATCAACCAAAACGTAGAGCGTCTACTAAATGAGTGTACATTATTTGTTTACAAAGTAGTTCCTATTATACTGTTGGGCACACGTGTCTTGCACGCGAGTGCAGTATGAAGGTGTGCAATATCTTAAAATATTGCACGATTCTAACAATGTAAAGTTAACGGAGAAAAAAATGAGCATATAATAATATCAGTTGCTGAACTCGGAACGCATGATTCTGTTAAATATGTTGTTGGTCTAGGTGCGCACGAATATGGTGTGAGATTTATTCATCGTTCAATTACATTATAAATAAACATATCAGACATGAAATTGCCTTGAGTGTCTTCCCTAAATCCAATCCCAACCTGACTTCATTATCTTACAATTATGTGTGTGCTGTGCGTGTTCGTGTGTGCGCGCGCGCGCGCGTGTGTGTGTGTGTGTGTGTGTGTGACTCGAGACATTCGTTGCCTGCGTTTTTTAAATTAAATAATACAGAAACAAATTCACAGATCAAAACTTACATAGAAGACAGCCCCGTAATATGTACATACATGAATCACGCATATCTTTTATGCTCTCAGCTATTTAGACCAATAACAGTACTCATCAACTTGCACTCCCAAACTGATTTTTCAAAACAACTTAAGGCTTCCCATTACAGGAACAAGGTAATCACTTTCCAAATTTTCATCGCCGCCCACTACACGTTACAATTTTTAGGCAGGACATTTACAGATGGTACAGAAGGATTTTTACAAAATATGATGTTAAACAACAGCTTTTGGGAATACTTTTTTTTTTTTATTACCATACCTAAAATTAATTTAAGAAAAAAAAATATTATTGTTCATCAAAACTACTGGCAAGGACCCAAAATGTACATCTAATTGATATATATATCTCATCATCACAGTTTCTAATTATCAATACTATACAATCATAAAGCCATGGATTTTATGGATTGCATGGATTAATCTGATGCAACGACCGTTTCCACAGGAAGATTGAGATGAGAAAAATGGTAATATTAATATGTCTAGCTGTATTTTGTTGTTATTGTTTTCTCTGAAACACAAAATACTTAAAGATAAAATGATTTCTTAACTTTTGGAAATAATAATAATAATAATAATAATAATAATAAAGACTTTATTTAGAGAAGGTAACTCAATTAGTTACTGGACTAATCAACGTGGAGGCCTTCTAGCTGTTATATACAATATATACAGTATATACATGATGTGAAAAATCAGGCTTGACAATAAAAATCAAAATATCAAGCTTAGAACATATGCACAGGCATCTGTGAATACATAAGCATATATGAAATATAAAATATCATCCTGCATTGAAAAATTCAACTGTGAAAATGATGCAAAACTACAGAAAAGCAGGCGGTATTTATTGTACTAGAACTGTTCAATTGTCTTAAGATTTCATCCATTTGAGACACCGATTATGAAAAGAAGAAACGGTAGGAGTCTGCCTTATGTCACTGGGAATAT
>JAECUM010005458.1:0-173519 GCA_016617855.1 Megalonaias nervosa | reverse complement strand
GCCTCAAAGCAGTGCTGCTCCATAATGGGAACAAGTACCTGTCTCTTCCCCTGGCTCACTCGGTGCACCTCAAAGAGGATTACAACAGCATCAAGACCTTGCTGAATGCCTTGAAGTATGATGAGTACAGCTGGAAGGGCATCGGCGACTTCAAAATGGTGGCATTCCTGATTGGTCTCCAAGGCGGTTTTACCAAGTTTCCCTGCTCTCTTTGCCTTTGGGACAGCAGGGACACCAAGGCGCACTACGACCAAAGTCAAGTGGAAGCCACTGGTGGACCCCCACCCCCGAAGGTGTTGATGCCACCACTGCACATCAAATTGGGCTTTATGAAACAATTTCTCAGAGCTCTAGATAAGGAGTCCACAGCCTTCAAGTACCTTCAAGACTTCTTCCCTAAGCTAAGGCAAAGGTCAAAGCCGGTGTCTTTGTCGGACCACAGATAAAGAAGATCCTGGAGTGCAATGAATTCCCAAAGAAGCTCACTAATAAGGAGAAAGCGGCTTGGAACAGCTCTTTCACAGTGGTTTGGGGTTTCCTGGGCAATCACAAGCCGAAAACAATGTGGAGCTGGTTCAGATCTGGTGAAGAACTATGGCACAATGGGCTGCAGGATGTCCCTCAAAGTCCATATCCTTGATGCTCATCTTGATAAATTCGAGGAGATCATGGGAGCATACTCGGAGGAGAAAGATGAGCGCTTCCACCAGGATATACTGTTCTTTGAACACCGCTACCAAGGACAGTATAATAAGAACATGATGGGAAACTACATTTGGGGGCTGATTCGTGAAAATGATTTACAGCTGAATTGTAAATCTCAAAAAACTACTCACTTCTAAATCTTCTCTGGTCATTTTTGTATTACTTCAGTATAAATACATGTTAATTTTGATTCATATGTTGTTTTTTCTGACTTATGTGAACAAAAGACACAAATTCTCCCATTTTCTCAATGGAAATGGGTAAATTTCAAAATATCACTGTTCTGGTCACAAAAGCAAAGTTTGTAGGGAATAATAGCCATTTTCTATACTTTTTAGGCATAAGCAATTACGAAATAACAATTTATAGTGATGTCTAGCACTGAGCCATCATGCCGCAGACATGTAGCATGATGTCCCACCCAAGCCATCATGCCGCAGACATGTAGCATGATGTCCCACCCAGTCACATTATTCTGACTCCAGGCCGACCAGTCCTAACACTAACCTCTTAATGCTGAGCACCTAGCAAGGCAGCTGTTAGTACCATTTTTACAAGTCTTTGGTATGACTCGGCCAGGGTTTGAACCCACGACCTCCCACATCCAAGGCAGATGCTCTAACCACTAGGCCACCGGAGCAGTCCATATGTATGAGTAAGGGTAACTTCTAATCCATCTTCTCATAAAAGAAAAGATTATTCTCCTTAAACATGATAAACAACTAACACCATTCAAATTTCTGCATCTGTTTCCACTGCATAAATTTAGCCAAACATGCAAAAACACATAATTCTAAAATCTGTATAAAAATTGTGGATACACTTTAAATAAGCAAATAAATATTAATAGCAAAGTGATAGTCATAGACAAAAAGTCACAGGAAACTACACTTTAAGGATAAATTAAGGAATACTGGTAGTTTGCTTGCTTGATTGAATTATACAGAGTATATTAACGTCATCAAAGTTAGAGGTACTGATATTTGCAGTGAGAATTTTTAATGATGCTGGTTACTGATATTTGATGAGGATTACCTACACAGAAAGTTGAAAATGTGAATGAAAAGGATCAAGTTGGATTAAGAAATGACTAATACATAGGCAATTAAAGTTTACACATATTGTAATCAAATGGAAAATGAAGGCAGACAGTCATAGTAAAGTGGGGGGGGGGAGTAGTATGCCAGTCATGTGCCCACAGAAGTTCAACCAGCATTTAGCCATAGAGACTCAGACAGAATAATAATAATATTAAAAATGACTGAAGTATCTGTTGAGACAACAGGGGCTGAAAAAATATTGCTGGTCTGAGGTCTGGAAGCATGTTATTTCCAACATCGCCATGCCAATTCTTTCAATTTGTTGTCTGTTGGATCAGCCAATTTGTGATAAATTTGGCATCAAAAAATCTCCCAACCTATCCTAAATCCCAAAATATTGTCTTAAACTTCCAGAGTTCTGATCACAATTTGACAGCATGTACACTATCATGTGTTAAATTAATACATTGTTGACCACATTCCAAATGCAGCACTTGTGCACATTATATAGTACCTTAACATTTAAGCAACCAGTCTACTCAATTGTCTTGTGCCTTCTGATATACAGGGAGAAGTTATGAATGCTTGTGAAGGTTGCTTGGTAAAGGACTTGTCATCAATCTGTTCAGTTTTTCCACATTTAAAATCAGCCAACAGCAAACAGTGACTACAGCAGTGTTGATATGTTATGGGGTTCAACAGTATTTCTCAGTACAAGATGGACTATCAGTGCTCAAAGAAATTTTTTGTAGGCACAGGCTCAGTGCTGGTGACTTGAATAAACTCACAAGCCCTTACTGAAATACCACAACCCCATACTCCAATTTCCACATGCCCAAAATTTCCCCTTATTTTAATAATCTCACAAAACAATACAATAGCTACAATTCAAAAATAAATTCAAGAGAGTTCAAAGGGGTTTGAAGGTAATTAGTGTTTGAAGTGTCATTAGTGTTCATCACTATGCTCACTAGGGACTGGATGGTTCTGGTGTTCAAACTACTCTGCTGGAATCTCTGAGTGAATCCTGGTCATAACCGAGTTGACATATGTCGATGTGTTGTTTGCAGTATGTGCAAAGAATTAATAGCTCCCCTCCATCTCCTTTTTTTGCTGGCATATTTCACAAAGTAAAACTCAACCAAGAGTTCTGGAATTTAATTTTTCTGGACTTTGCTGATAGCTAATTGCTTCCTAAATTGACGTCAAAATTGAATAACACCTGAACACTATTCCCACAACTGAAATGATCATGCTTTGCATTTTATATACCGTATTTACTGCATGTTTTCGGAGGGCAAAAAATAATTACTTTTTTTGTTGTCTGAATACATATTAAATTCTTTAATTAGGTGTCCGAAAACAAACAGGAAGATAAATTTGTGCCCCCCCCCCACGTCCGTAACAAAGTTACCATTAGCTCACATGACGTGCTGCCATGAAGTAAAACAAGTATTTTGTCTAACACCACGGAAAGGATATTGAATGAAAAATAGGCATTACTTGCCTATTTTGTCTTTTGATACATGTCCATCCACCAGAAAATGCAGCCATACATGTATTAGAGCCACGACTGTGTACTTAATTTCCAAAAGAACCACCATATTAGTAATCTTGCAATCCAGTTTAACCCTCTGCTAATCAGTGATCATTAAAATCTACCTTACAAATACACGCAAGCTTTATTTCTGTGTAATTAAGATATTAATACAAACTAAATAAAAAGATTTTGGAATTATAATTCTGAAGATATTTATGACAGAAACATTTTAGTACTGAGAGTTTAAATACCGGTACCTGTATGATGGCTAATCTTAGAGGCTCCATATAGGGCGAGTGTTGTGCGCATGCCTAAGAAGGGTGAAAATAACAAGCAAGTTGCAATATATGAGTCGGCGTGATTAATATGTTGGTATTTTTAAAAATAAAGGTGATCTATTTATTGTGGTTCTCTGTTCTTTTTTTCCCCACCCAGCCGAGGGTAGCTTCAAAATGAGCAGAGCTTGCCGACTCGAAACAATCAAATGCTCAAAGATTGTTTTGATGCATGATGGAGATTTCAAGGTGTCTAGGTGATAATTGTTAATAATATAACTTGTGGGATTTCTTTGACAGGTGTGTTCGGAAATAAAAGGCAGCCATCTGGATTTCGTTAAAAGAGCACACTATGTATTGAACATGTAGCACCCACAATCAATATTTATCGTCTACAAAGAGGTTTATTACCTGTAGAACAATAACTTGTTTAAACCGTGGTACATAATGCCTCAGGGATAAGGGGTTTGTTTTGTTGCACGATGCCAATGAATTTACTAATCCATACCGACTCTCTGATGTATTGTTTAATGTTATAAAGCAGGGTCATGGTTTCTAATCAAAGCCATAACTGTCACACCTGCTTGAAGTGGTTTCGTGTGTAACGATGTCTACACTGACAACCAATCATATTTTTGCTAGCTGAATCAAGCTAGTAAAATATAAAGTATAAATAGGATACCCACACTATCAAAATGATCACATTAAATAATTGGCAACCAAATGAAGCAAACTTAGTATCAGTTAAATTAACGGCAAACACGCTGTGAATTTTACTTTAAAACGACGCAGGTGATATTCTTAGATTGTGTCCGAAAACATAAGTTGTACAAAAAAATTATACCGAAGCAATGTCCGAAAATTACAAGGCATTTAAATATTATATTTTTTTTTAAAAAATGGTGTCCGAAAACAAAGTCCGAAAACATGCAGTAAATATGGTAGCTTCTATATATGCAGTAAAATCTGACTTCAAAAAAACATTGCCGCTGTTCACAAACTTGTCAAATATACAATATGTATGGCTCAAACATTCAATTTCAAAGCAATGATAGGTAATAACTTTTGTTCTTTGTACACATATCTAGCATCTCTTTGATATACCTCTAATGGGTTATTCCACTTCCTGACCCTACCTATGCAAATTAGCACAGTGGGCTCACCCACTGCAGCCTTCAAAACAATCTCACCAGCTATTTTCGGCCAATTAGTAATACAGTAAAACCTGTTATGAGCAACCTCTTCTATGAGCGACCACCTGTCATTTCCGACCACAATCGTAGTGCACTGATGGATTTTATTACATAAATGCTCTGTCTTGGCAAAATATGCATTTCGACACTGCTATGAATGAATGCATCGCAAAAAAGGATAAACTCCACCGACCTTTATTTAATTCCTGTAACAATGACCACTTATACTGTTCTAAAAAAAAAAAAAAGGATGGCTACCGATATCTGAAACTTTATAAGTATGCTTATAGTGTTTTATAGTTACTATTGTAAACCGGACTAAAGTACATGTAGATTATTCCTGCACTTAGCCTGGTTCCCGGCTTTATCACAGGTAGTGCCCATATGTAGAAGTGGGACCCAGTATCCCTATGAAGAACTGTATCACAAGAACACAGACACCACTGACCTATATGTAATCATTTGTAACAATGACCACTTGATTAGTAACAATTGTTCTGATCGAAAATGTAAAAGAACAACAAAAAAAAGGATTCTGGCTACTGGTGATAGATGCCAGTCCGTAAACCACGCTAATGTACATGTCACGAATTGCCACTGTAGTGCCAAAATTAACATAGTGATCGCGTATCTTGTTCGTCTTAAGATTTAATCTGTATTGCTTGTGGGTGAATAAGGTCTTTCTTAAACCAGTAAGAGAGAATCATTTGCTCCTGATAGTGTTAAAGACTTGCAATGTTTATTGTTTTTCTCCCAATGTTAAAGTGATTAGTTGGTGCGACCAGCTTACACAATTTGTTTAGAGAGTTAATCCCTGTATGTCTTCTTTGAATTAAGCCGCTGACTTTTGTCTCTGAGTAAAAGATTCTGTTTCTGGATGAGATAACAGTTTCTTTTATTTCATTAACTGTTACATATGCATTGCACATGTATAGATTTTTCATATTTTCCCAGAGCCCAGTCAAATCTGTCCAAGTCAATATTACAACTGAGCGCTACTAATGTTAACACCTAGTACCTTAATAATAATGGATGAACCTCCAACAAAAAAGAGACAAATTTTAATACTGGAGAAAATAATTACTGTAAATGAAAAAATGAAAGGGAGCAGACCACTCGCAAAATAGCAATTTAAATGTTGGTAAAATAAATTTAGTGTGTTATAAAGGAAAAGGAGTAAATCAGAAAAGATTTCTTATGCTAATACATGCACATGTGATCTCCAAATGTAAATGTGATTTCATGTTTAATGAAAGAAGTGTATCTTTACTGCAATATAATTTTATTTTCAGATGAATGCATACATACAATATTTTAGCAAGAACTATTAATAAATAATAGAATATATGTACAGTGATTTCATTATTTTTCTTTAAATTGTTCTGAAACTGGGCCTTGGAAACTGGGTCTTTTTGAACGAACCTGTTAAGAGAGACCACCTGTCTTGAGAGACCACGTTTTTGGGCAGAAGGTGTGGTCTCCCATAACAGGTTTTACTGTATGTGAAATGGTGGTTTATACCTGACCTCTTCGCCTTTAATTCATGCTATTTGAACTGCCCAAGGAATAGTTTTACATCAGATCCAATCATGAATGTTTATCATTTATACATATTACATGTAATGGCATATACAGTAGTCCCCCTCTTGAACGGCCCCCCCCCGACCAGCGGCCACCCGCTCCTTACGGCCAGAATCCGACACCACTGACGAATTTGTGTTCAAAAGTACCCCTCACGAAAGGCCACCCCGCTAATGCGACCAGCATATTAGTGCAAAAATATAAAATTTACCCCTCACAAGCAGCCGCATTTTATTTTGTAATATGTATCCAGAACCAATTTTATTCATAACGTGTGTTAAGTAATCCGATTTCTGTTTCCCGATGTCAGGTTTTCATTCCTGAAAGAAGTATGGACTAAAGTACATGTACCACTAAGGTTAATATTATATAATTTACGCCTCACGAGAAGCCACATTTATTCCATGAAACCGACAATGACTCAAATTTTATTCCATACAAAAAGGTAAGTACACATGATCTGATTAGCCTTACTGCTGTGTTATCATGAGATGTCCGGTTTAGTCACTCTGATAATTGTTAAGATTACAATTACTGAACAGTAGTAACAGCTGAGAAGTGGCGGTAGTGATGTACAATACACAAGTCAGCGGGAAAATGGTTTGATAGCCTTTATGGCTTCCCTTAGTAAGATGTTGAACTTGTTCATTTTCATAATTAGTGACTATTACTACTGACAATAATTGTCAAGATTACAAGTCCTAACGGCCGCGAGGTGCTATTGTTCAGAACAAATCTGCATACATATCGAAGCCGTTTTGGCTTCTCTCACTTAGTGTAAAGAAATGTAAACACAAATAGAGTACCAGACTGCGACTAATGAATCACGTGACAAGATCGCTGCCTTTAAAAAACACATGGCATTTTGTTTAAATGCAGAAAATTTGTTTTATCAGTCTTGTAGTTGGTAACACTGATGATTACAACCGGACATAATTGTCAAGATCATAAGAGGGTCAGCATAGTCTAAAATTAGATTTTTGCAGACACACACAGAGAGATATTAGCCTTGAACAAAACAGGGTACCAGACAAAGACCGAAAAATCACGTGACAACACATTCCTTTACGAAGAAGGCATTTCGTCTGTTCTGCAAAAGTTTTGTCTGCATAATTAAATCGCATACAGTTAGCAACATCCGAATAAATCATTACAAAACATTAACATGTCATCATGTAAATGGAGACGATTATTTTAGAAAAAAGTCGGTTATTCTAGTCGACAACATAGGGTGAGGTGGGGAGGGGGACCTTGCCGAACGATTTTAGGTAGAAAAGACTCGAATAAAACAATTTTATGCTGAAAAGACTCGAATAAACAACATCGTAACCGATAAGGAGGTTATTCAGCAGCAGTGGGAAAATGGAGCAAATGGAAAGAGAATTATGTATGTGCCAAGATTTAAATGACGTTTTTAAATGGTTTTGGAATGTGCATGACAACACCCGCTCGCATATCACGCTTACGCCAAGAATAAGAACTATTAATGCATATTCAGTTGAAATAAGTCTATTATTATAACAAGAAGAACCTTTTAATAATTAATGTTACTTTTAAACGAAGATATTAAATGCTTTGAAGAATGTAGCTTTCTTACTGTGTACATTACATATACTTCTCACATAAAAATTATTCCCCCTCTGGAAAGGCCACCCGTCTTATAAGGCCACTTTCCCAGAGCAGAAGGGGTGGCCGTATAAGAGGGGGACTACTGTACTCTATTTTATAAGATTAGTGAAAATTGCGTTTCCTCGAAAGACGATCATGTCAGGGATTTGGGAATACAAACTCATATTTTTAGCATGATATGCCATGCTTCCAGTTGATTAAAAATTGATCTCACTTTCACATAGAACAGTGATAATCTGATTTAGATTGTGCCATTTTATGGAAGGTATGTCAACATCTTGAAATTACATATACACATTTCATCAGCGTGATCAAAGTTTCCTCAGGCAGTTTATATTTGATTTTGACAAGCCCAACAGGTACCTCACTTAAAATACACGGTGGGCCCGATCTAAAATTAGAGGGGTCCCGGCGTTGGGCTATCAGATCTTTTAAGCACTGGCTATTAATAGAGTCCAGTATAACTAGTGGAGAAAGAACCTGCAAAAACCCCAGAAAGAACCACAACCCACAGGAAGCTACTGGCAAGCTTTCTCATGTAACACAATGACTGAACATAAGACCTGAACCCATGGACACAGAGGTGATATGGCAGTGATCTGTAACTATGAGCGCTTTAGACCACTTGGCTAAGCTGGGACCCATGTTGAAATGTAAACATTCGATATAGTTTGCAGACCTGGCACATAAGTCCAGATCTTGCCACTAACCAGGACCACTGATCCTTGACAAAATACCAGAGCTAGTGTTTTGAGGAGAATGATCGTTCTCACATGCTGTCTTGCTCCTATAATTGCTTCCAGGAGAGCAATCCATCACTCTCCCCAATCTTATGGTACAAAACAATGATTTCCAGATGTTTTCTGAGCAAACTTCTCAATTTTTGTCCCAGATTTAATGGCAGTTGCTTTACACAAACACTGATGTTTACAGGTTCTGCCATATGACATCATGTGCCGTAAACGAAGATGTACCATAAACAAAGATGTAAATATTTTTTGAGAGTAAATAACTCAACACTACCAGGAGACACCTCCTGCATTTTACAAAACACAAGTTATGAGATATAGTAGCCTTTAATGACATTTTGGATAGGTCCAGGGCTAAGAAGCAATCCAAAAGTTTGTAAAGGAGCAACACAACTAAAGCCAAATTTACCAAACAGATTAAATTAAAGCATGTTTCTTTAATAAAAAAAATAAAAATATTTAAGTGTTTAAATAACTTCGTTTCATTCATGATCCTTTATTATCTTCTTGACTGGTTCCAGCATTCCAGGCATCCAAATGAAATGTAGGTGCTCGGCAGAGATCATGGGTCCCAAAAGAGCTACATATATGCCAAAAAATATATGTATACAACATTTTTTAAGCACTGTTTGCATAACTTTGCACTTAAATTTAATGAATATTTTTAAAACTGACCTCAGAGATTCAAATTTTGACCGTCATGAACGACCTCTGCTATGAGCGACCACCTGTCATTTCCAACCACAATCGTAATGCACGGATCGATTTTATTATATAAACACTCTAGTTATGTGCGACCACCTGCTGAACGCCACCAGCGACCGCGATGTCTTGGCAAAATATGCATTTTGACACTGCTATGAACGACCGCATCGCAAAAACGAGGATGAACTCCACCCACCTTTATTTAATCCCTGTAAGAAACACAGCTCATACCGTTCTAAATAAAAACAAAAAAATTAAATAAATAGGCTGGCTACCAATGTGTGGATATTGTAGCTATGCTTATAGTGTTTTATAGTTTCTGTCATAAACCAGACTAAAGTATATGTAGATTATTTTCTAGTCTGGTTCCCTGCTTCCTATACTCCCTGCGTCATTCTCTGCTATTTGTATAGAGCCGAGCAACGCAGGGAGCATACAAAGCAGGGAACCAGACTTTCCCGCACTTAGCCTGCTTCCTGGCCTTAATCGCAGGACCCGACATCCATGTGAACAACCGTATCGCGAGAACAGACGGACACCACTGACCTATATGTAATAAATTGTTACGACGACTGCTTGATTAGTAACAATTGTTCTGATCAAAAATAAGCATAAAAGGAATATTAAAATAAAAAGGATTGTTGCTACCAGTGATGGATGCTACAGTCCGTAAACTAGGCTAATGTATATGTCACGAATTGCAGTTGTGTTGCCAAAGTTGACGTAGTGGTCGCGTATATTGTTTGTCTTTAGAGTTAATCCATATTGCCGGGGGTGAATAAGGTCATTGTCTATTAAACCAGCAAGAGAGAATCATTTGCGGGATCTTATTGATTGTGTTCAAGACTTGTGATGTTTGTTGTTTTTCCCCCCAGTGTTAAGTGATTACAGCCCAATCACAAAGCTGTCGTCTATTCAAGTTGGTTCGACCAGATTACACAATTAGCTTATAAAGTTAATCCTAGTATGTCATCTTTGAATAAAGCCGTTGACTTTTGTCTCGGAGTAAATGGTTCTGTTTCTGGATGAGATAATTGTTTCTTTTTATTTCATTAATTGTTAGATATGCAATGCACATGTACAGGTTTTTCATATTTTCCCACAGCCCAGTCAAAACTGTCTTTACATTCGATATTACAACTGAGCACTAATAATTTTAACACCTAGAACCTTAATGACAATGGACGAACCTCCAACCAAAAAGAAAAGTGCAGACCACTCGCAAAAAAGCAGTTTAAACGTTGGTAAAACAAATTTAGGTTGTTATAAAGAAAAAGAAGTAATTCAGAAACGATTTCATATGCTAAAATATGTGATCTTCAAATGTAAATGTGATTTCATGTGTAATGACAGAAGTATATCTTTACTGCTATATAATTTTGTTTTTAGATGAATGCATACAACATTTTAGCAAGAAATATTAATAAAGAATAGAATATATGTACAGTGATTGTGGTTATTTTTCCTGAAATTGTTCTGAAACTGGACCTTGGAAACTGGTCTTTTTGTACAAGCCTACTATGAGAGACCACCTGTCTTGAGAGACCGCATTTTGTTGGCAGAAGTGGCGGTCTCTCATAACAGGTTTTACTGTACTAAATTGTACGTTAAATGCAGCTCTTATAATGCAAAAATAGCAATATGGTATGTTGGTCAAGAAGCGCGGCCATAGATTCAACCAAGCCTACATAAATCTACAGTGAAAGAACATCCCTTCTTCAGAAACACCAATTCTAACATTAAAATTTCTACAACCAATGATATAATTTAACTGTTACTTTTAATACAGATGAAACTTCTGCTACTTCAACAAAAACGGTGCTCCTCTGATCATAGTCACATTTGGATCTGCATATAACAACACCAGAACTCTGCAGACATGAACAATGTGCCAGTGCTTGTAGTTAAATGGCAATATTTGCACATGTTTTAATGATGTAGGGTAGTTTTATGTGCTGCAGTCATGATTAAATATCGTTTTGAGAACAATTTGAGCACCACAATAAAAGGTGCCCATGTGAACCGATGGGTTCTGCATTTAATGTTGTGGACATGAAATTCAGTACATAGAAATAAAGACTCATAGTTTGAAAATATGAACCTTTATTACAGGCTGCATCTTTGTGCTAAAAAGGTTTTAGCATGTTTTATTATCTATGGGCTATTCTCAGTCAATGTTTTATGATCATTTGATATTACAATCCATGTAAATCATACTCAATGCGGGCAGGTTACCTCTTTCAAATTTCCTTTATCTGCGAATTTTGATTTTTTTTACACACCCCACCTATCTCAATATCCGCTTTAGTAGACAAATTAACTTGGTCACAGGGATATCGAGATAAACAGGTAGCACTATATTATGAAAATGGCAACAATTTTTTAAAATTGGCATCAAAATACTGCAGTTGGCAAATATTTGGCCAACAACTTTATTAATCCCAGCGCCATCCCTGGATATTCCTCAAAATTTGATTTCTCATTACAATGTTAGTCAACATCAGAACACACTACACAGCACCATTATTTAGGCAGCAAGGCCTCAACTACTGAAACATCAGGGTCGATGTCTTACATTGTGGTACTAATGGAAGATATGCTAAGTTAACATAAGATTTATTTAATGGCTGCATTTGTTTCGGTTGGAATAAACTAAGGAGACATTTGTCTGTAACAGTAGATATGTATTATTAAGAACAGGCGCAAAAGTGTTGCAGAAACAACTGGATGTGCATCACACCTGACTGCTCCATTGATGGATATTGGATCCAATTACTACGCTTCTAAAGAAACCAATTAAAACCAACTTGAATATACAAGTGTCTATATTATTTTATGAAATTATATGAATTACAATGATCTCTCTTTGCCTGTTATGAATTCTTTTACCTCCTCTGCATTCTGCAAACAGTCCAAGATTGCAAAATTATTTTTCTGGATTCTTGGACTGCAAAGCCGCTGAACTTCTTGTCCGCACTCTGCCGAGTCCCAAATTCTAACTGGGGGCTGTCCGCCTAGTTTTTGCAGCGACTCTGCCTTCGGCGGTATGTCATCTACTTGCCCAGCAACAGGTACACCTTGCGCAACAGGTGCACCTCTTTCAATTCCAGGTACTCCGCCAAGTTCATCTTGGTGTCTGAAATTTAGTGGTGCCCCATGTGGAAGATTTTTACCACTTTCTAACCCAGACCTCTGGTTTATGTCATGCACGTTGACACCAGCAGGCACGCCATTTCTCTGAAATTCGGGTCCATTATTTATACTTTGCACAAAAGTGAAAAACCCTAATAACAACACGATAAATAAAAACAGATTTCCACGTCGAACGTGAGCCGCCATTTTGACAATTCGCACTGTATCTCTCCGCCATATGGTATATACTAAAAGGTGTAAAATTAGTCAAATTTTTTTTAAATCTGCATTACTCATTAATAGACTTTATTGCAGCAATAATGTTTTCATAACCTAATAAAATAATATTAAATATAGTTTATGGATTATTTTTCAAGGGAAGCCTTCTACCGTTCTTCTAGCTAGTCGCCGGAAATAGGTGGTTTGGTTCCGGTTAAAACTCAACGCCGAAATAAGTTTAAAAACCGAAATGCACATAACACACACCGAAATACACGAGGGTTCATATATATATGTGTGTGTGTGTGTGTGTGTGTGTGTGTGTGTGTGTGTGTGTGAAAGTATGATTTTCAATTATCTGAATAATAATGAAAAGCAAATTAAACTTTGATTTTCATTTACTTGTTACCAATTTCTTGAACAATTTATGTAATCACGTTACTAGGTCGTACTTGATGTTACATTGTTTCAGCTGGTATGATAATCGCTAAATCACTTATAAGATAGTATCTCCAAGAGTGAGATTATGAATGAGAGAAACCAGAAGATGTATTTATATGCTTTCGGTTGATATACCCAATACTCATGTGTTTTGAGGTGAATAAAAACTTAAAATGTGGCGGATAGTCCGGAATGGGAGATGATGGTTTTGTTATAGATAATGAAATGAAATAATGTAAGACTGTTTATCTTATATCAGTAGTGAAGGGGGATACTCTGAGGCAAATGAGAACAAATAAGGAAAAACAGGGGGTTGTACCCTGGGGCAATATATGCGAGTTTAACATTGTGGGACTATCTTGGCCACTAGATAGGAATGGAACAGGTGGGGTTACGTCACAGTACTAGACACTGGCAACAATGTGGCAAAGGGCTGACCTGAATACGCTCGGCTACTCTAGGTAGGGACAAATACAACAGAGATATACATAGACACACACACATATGGCAGAGAGAGTAAATCTTTTCGAGGCATATGAGTGGCCCTGAAAAGGGTCTTTGGGTTCTTGTTCTTCTTGTTCTATTTTCTCCAGTTCTTCCACCAGCTTCTCACTTTCTCTATGATTCCTTTCTTCTTCTTTTCATCGTCTGGCATCCAGTCAGGATTTTCCATTGATCAAAATTTTTCTTGCACCTTCATCCAGTTTTTATTGAATCTCTCAAACTCTTCTTTTTTCCTTCTGCTTTCTTTGTCCTTTCTCTCTTTTGCCCAGGTCTCTTTGGTTTTCTTTACCTCTTCTTCCATTACCTTTCTCATCATGTCTTCGGCTTTCATTAATTTCTCTAACCCCTACTGGACAAAAGACCACTCGGTGAAATTAGCTAGGTCTTCTAAAAAGCACCTCACTTGGATGACATTATCAAGGGCCTCCTTCAATGTCCCCACTCCCACATATTTAGGATGAATGAAGCTTCTTAATTTCTCTACTTCCTCCTCTATCATGCCTTGCACCAGATCCCTGGTTACTTTCAGGCTAGTGACTTGGCTGGTCACAAAGTCTTTCGTAACTGGATATCTCCATTCTTTTTCAAGTTTTTCCACCACGTAGGCTGCATCAACCATCCAGTACCAACTGTCTTTCAATTCGTTGAACAAATTCATCTTTTCAAGGTGTTGACTAGTCAACGCTGGGTAGCCAGATTTGATTGATTATTAAGATTTACGTCGCGTGCGCCCTCTCGGGCATGTGCGACGAGTTAATGCCTGCACAGCAGGCTGCTTTCCTGTGGGAGGAATTCGTGCCTCATCCATCAGGCATTACTCCACTCAAAGAGTGCTGTTAAATTGCCATCAGGTCGTCGGTCAACTAAATCCCAAACGACCTGATTGAATACGCCAGCTGGTGAATTGACTTAAATACTGAAGGGTAAAGTTTAATTTTTAACCTCGACAGTACATTCCTCAGTAAAAGAGGAGACTCGTTGGCATGCAGGAACTACCGGACCTGTTTTCTTCATCCCGTAGTATCTCCAGTCCGCCCATGCAGCATGTTATGCCATGCACCCACATGCCACTCCGCCACAGCACCAGCTAGCGCTCTGGGGCTGTCTTGAGTGGGAAAAGACCTAACACGCACTCAAGAAAATTTAGTATGCAGTCCGACCTACAGCAATACCAGGTGTCAACCGAAGCAGTATGAGACGTCAGTCGCGATTGGTCGGCGACTATGACGTCTTATCGGGGCACCTGGTGTTTAGACGGGTGGAAATTGTTCCACATCTCCGTCCATGTACGAGCGTACGAGTGAGGAAAAGGAGGAAAAATGTCTCGGCAGCCAGTGCGATGAGAAGCCGTGGATGTCGTGTACGCTCCAAAAAGCCCGTCCGTACTTATTTCAGATTCAGTCCAGTTATACTAATAGACATATAAAATGATCCAATAATGCGTAAGCCACCTGTGCAATTAGCCAAATTAAACAAGTTACTAAATTTCATTATGATTTCATTCGAAGTTGGAATTTAGTGTACGAAGTGTACATAAATATTTCTGAAATATGCCAATCAGCTAAGTCAAAATGACTAGTGTATTTTTGTATCACGCATATTAAAAACTCAGTATAAATTTTGGTGGTGGTAACAAAAGGATCAAATTTGTGCTGCGACATAGAGATGTAATCAAAAACGGTTTTCAAGCCAAATAGAAAACCGTAATACTTATTCAGGCAATTGAATGGTTGCTCGGTCTTTTCAATTCCGAGTCCTCTCCAGAGTGTGGGCAGCATCCTCTCGTCCGCCGGTACCATTACAGATTTGAGGTCGCCCTCTCTGGAAACTTCGGAGTGTGGGCAGCGGTAAGCCTGTGTGTGACTCCATATCTGTTAATCTGGCGGCAACAGGCTGGCTTTTCCATTCCGTCTCCGGCGGCAGCCTCGCTTAGTCGCCTCTCATCAAACTCCCTATGGTGTCCCTACACTAGCTCTCCATCTGCTAAGTTTGAAGACACCAGCTGACATTTTATCGTCTTCGTAGATGTTATACCGGAGGAAATTGTCGACGGGTTGGTCGGTAGGTTGACTATCGGATTGCTGCACTGCATAGGCCATTTTCTTTGTTCTGTAGGCTGCACGCGCAGCAGGGTTTTCCCGCCCTCCTCAACCCTTATCGATGAACAGCTGCTAGCTCTCCGATGTTGTTCCCTAGATGTCTCTTGCCTGGAAAAATGAAATGATGTAGCCAGACTGACTGACTATTTGGATTAACGTCGCGTGCGCCCTGGGGGAAGGAATAAGAGCCTCTTCCCCCAGGCGTTAATGCTCTCAAGGAGAGCTGTTAAATTTAGCTGTCAGGTAGCGGAACAATAAGTTCCATGCTACCTGAATGGAAGGCTTTCGTGAGTGGGATTGGACCCAGCACACACTCACGTCAAATTTAGAATGGGTATCCAATCAGTGGTTATCTTGAGTGGGAATCGTCCCAGCACACACTCAAGTTTAAGCCGGATCGAAATCTTCAGCGATGTTACATGTGTCAACCAAAGCAGTATGTAACGCCAGTCGCGATTGGTCGGCGACTATGACATCACATCGGGACACCTGGAGTTAAGATGGGTGGAAAGTGTTCCACATCTCCGTCTATGTACGAGAGTCCGAGGGAGGCAAAGGAGGAAAAGTGTCTCGGCAGCCGGTGCGATGAACAGCAATGGATGTCGTGTACGCTCCAAAACACCCGTCCGTACTTATTTCAAATTCGGTCCAGTTGTACTAATGGACATATGGTAAACCAATAATGTGTAAGCCACCTCTGCAATTAACCAAATCAATTAAGTTTCAAAATTTCATTATATAATTCATTCAAAGTTAGAATTTAGTGTATGGAGTGTACATAAAATTATCTAATTAATGCCAATCAGCTAAGTCAAAATGACTCGTAAATTGTTTTGTATCACGCATATTTAAATAAGAATTAATTTTGATGGTGGAAACCAAAGGATCAAATCAGGTTAAACAAAAAGTAATTATCAAAAGAGGTTTCAAAATCCAAAATAAAAACCTCATAACATTACATTCGGCAATCATGGCAATATTTCGGGCCTTTTCACACCCGGTTGTCTGGCCACGATCTTCTTGGGTCTTCGGCTGTACATCGGGCCACACTTCAGAGTCCGCTGCATTCCCAAGTTATCCCCGGTGGCTCCTTCCATTTTTCAGGTGGTACGCCTTCCCGTCTTAACCATGGGAAATTCCGCAGACCCTTCCATGTAGCTATGTCTCAGGCCAATTGTTATTCGGCGGTTTATCACTGATTCTCCTGATTTGGTCTCCTTAATACCATTCGAAAGGCCCCCCCCCCCCAGTACACGTCAGCGACATTCCATCCGAAAATTGATCGTGTTGTGCTTGCAGTTCATCAATCTATCGTTGTGTTGTATATGTCTATGTCTCTAACCATGTTTCTATGTCTATGTCTCTATTGTATTTGTCCCTACCTAGGTAGCCGCGCGTATTCAGGTCAGCCACTTGCAACATTGTTGCCAGTACCGTGACGTCATCCCACCTGTTCCATTCCTATCTAGTGCTCTAGGCAGTCCCACAATGTTAAACTCCCATATACTGCCCCAGGGTACAATCCCCTGTTTTTATGTTCTCATTTACCCCAGAGTATCCCCCTTCACTACTTATATCACTTCAATAGTGAATAACTTGAAAGCAACTCATTCACCTTTGTGCAAATTTTAGATAGTTTATTTTGATTGATAAATAATAAAATTACTAACACTAGACAATTAACCTGGAAAACAGGGTTGATACAGTAATATTTTATCCATCCATCCCTCTATCTGTCTATTGGACTTGATAGGTTAACACTTTTGTTAGATTTATTTTGAAACTACCTTTATCCTGTACAACGTCCTATATACTACTGAGTAAAATAAAGAAAATTACAATGTAACTAAAATGGTGGTGTTATGCGTTTTGAAAGATGCAATATATTTTACAAATCTTTGTTTAAATCAATACGTTATTCTGATTTGTGAATTCATAATGAATCATTTAATTTTATTCAAATTACTAAGTGCAAAATATCGCTACTTGGTCCATGCAGTATCATTCGTTCATATATATATATATATATATATATATATATATATATATATATATATATATATATATATATATATATATATATATATACTACTTTGTTTGATCAGCATACTTAAATAATTTTATTGCAAAACACTAGTAAAAGGATCATGTTACCATGACCTGTTTTATTAAAGCCGCTATAATTAAAGGGAAAATTATAAACAAGGGAAAACTACCACCAACCAAGACAAATCAGGAAAATGCCTCACAGAAGATCAAGAGATCCTCAAGCGATGGACAAAATACTGCTCAGAATTGTACATTCATAAGACCCAAGGAGATCCAGCAGTACTAAATTGCCCTCAGGCAGAAGAAACTGGTAACAACCCCATTCTTCGTGAAGAAGTAGAAATTGCAGTTAGGTCACTAAAGAAAGGAAAGTCGGCCAGCATTGATAATATTCCAGCAGAGGTCATTCAAGCAGGAGGAGAAGAGATAGTCAAAGTCCTAACAACAATCTGCAACAAGATATGGCAGACAAGAGAATGGCCTACCACATGGACTCAATCCTTGGTCATCGTGTTCCACAAGAAAAGAAACCTACAGCTATGCCAAAACTACAGAACCATCAGATTGATCAGTCAACCGAGCAAAGTCACGCTGAAGATAATTCTCAACAGACTAAAGCCTCAAGCAGAGAAAATTATTGTTAAAGAGCAGGCAGGCTTCCGAGCAGGAAGGTGCACCACAGAACAAATCTTCAATGTCAGACTCCTTTGCGAGAAATACCTTCAGCATCAGCAGAATCTATACCACGTCTTTATAGATTTCAAAAAGGCCTTTGATAGGGTATGGCATGCAGCCTTATGGGCAACTATGAGGAAGTACAACATCAGCTCAGAGATGGTACAGGTTGTTGAGCACTCTATGACAAAGCCACCAGTGCTGTCCTCATCAATGGCAGCAGAGGAGATTGGTTTCGAGCAACAGTTGGAGTCAGACAGGGATGTATACTGTCACCTACACTCTTCAACATTTTCCTGGAAAGGATAATGGAGGATGCCTTGCATGACCGTGACAAGGGCACTATCAGCATCAGAGGATGAACAATCACCAACCTTCGCTTTGCAGATGATATTGATGGTTTAGCAGGAGATGGGAAAGAACTGGCTGACTTGGTTGAGCTCCTCAACACAACCTCCACAGCATACGGCATGGAGATTAGCACCGAAAAAACAAACTGATGACAAACAACACCAATGGCATCAGTGCAGAAATAAAGGTCAGTGGACAGAAGTTGGAAAGAGTCACAAGCTTCAAGTACTTGGGATCAATTATCACATATGAAGGCTCTAACCCAGAACTACTTTGCAGGATTGCCCAGACAACAACAGCAATAACAAGATTGAGACCAATATGGAAAGATACCAATATTGCTTTTGGTTCCAAAATAAGGCTGATGCACTCAATTGTCATATTATCCATCTTTCTGTATGCTTGTGAAACATGGACACTCACATCAGATCTACAAAGAAGGATTCAAACCTTCAAAATGAGATGCTAATGCAAGATCTTGGACATCTCATACATTGACCATGTAACCAACGAAGAAGTCCACAAGAGGATCCAATGAGCCATCGGATCCTATGAAGACCTCTTGACCACTGTAAGAAAGCACAAACTGAAGTGGTACGGTCATGTCTCAAGATCATCGGGACCGGAAAAATCAATCTTGCAAGGCACAGTGCGAGGGTGCAGAAGAAGAGGCAGACAGAAAAAGAGGTGGGAAGACAACATTAAGGAGTGGACAGGCATAGGATTTGGAGATTCCCAAAGGGCAGTAGAGAACAGGGAAAGATGGAGAGAAATAGTTGTAAAGTCAACTGTGGTGCCCCAACGACCTCTTGGGTTAATAGATTGATGATAATGATGATGATGATGATGATGATGATGATGATGATGATAATTAAAGCACTTTTGATACCATATCATTTGCCAATTTACATAGCAAATATTTGTTTCTGTTCTCTCTCTCTCCCTCTCTCTCCCTCTCTCTCTCTCTCTCTCCTAATGCTGTATTAATCAAGTTTTTTTTACAGTCGTCCTAACGTATTTCTTTGACCTGTAATGGCACTATAAAGAACAATGCAAAAAAAAATAAAAAAATTAAAAAAAAAATATTTCCAGAGTGCATGCAGCTTTCCATTTGAAGGAAAATAATGCCCTGACCAGTGCTGGGAAGTCCGAAAGTAAACTTCGTACTAACTATGGGAATTTTATTCCAAAGTCATGCCAGATGTCCAGCATTGGAGAGACAGGTGCAATTTCTGTGCAAAAATTAAAAATGTATCATCCAGTTAAGGAAACTTGTACCAGTGGCACTTGTTGGTGGCAATAACTGTTTCTAAAGTGTGTTACGACTCTAATGTCATAAACTCAGTAACAGAAAGAAGTAAAACCAACAAGTTTTGTAAAATTTAGCAAATAAGTTAATTACATAAGTTATAAAGAAAATGTGAGAGGAACTTACAGTATCATGAAGTGAACCAAAATAATCCTGATAAAGTTATATTAAGGTCCAATAAAGAATGAAAAGTTCCGAAAATTTCAGAACAAGAAGTGTTCTGGTCCGCCAAGAATCGTGCCTTTGTCAAAATTGCATTGTCCAGAATTACATTGAATAATTCATAATAGTTCCAAAAATAATATTATTGTCCAATGAACACTTTCTGTCTCCACTGAATAATCCAACTAAATGTTTATCCACTTAGATAATATCTAAATACATCATAAAATACCTCTACCGACTTGATGTTACAACAAGAACACATGAAATAAGAAATTACTCCAAAATAGGAATGATTCTGTTTGCTCATTTCTCTCCTTATATACACGTTCAAGAGTATGTTATGACTATATCGCAATATACCCCCACTAGTTCCATAACCTGAAGTCTACGCACCTTGTAGGGTTGCCATATTTGGCATAAGTAAAAGTCTAAAACAACTGCTTGTGTAGTCATCATAGACAAATCTCAGAGCACACTTGTATTTTTGTCAAGTTTAGTTGTGTTCATGTCACTGCTGAAATGCCAGTCTAAGGTGCAGAAATTAAAATTTGAAAGGATAAATGTGTATAAGACTGTTGAGTCTAGTTAGTTTTTGACTAATACATTTCAAGACAATTGACTTAAAGCTTTCAGAGAGATTTTTTACACATGAATCGATTTGCACTTGATAGTCAATATCAATTCCTAGCAGTTGAACAATTTCTTCAGTTTATGACATCACTACTTATGTTTAGTACTAGCTTCATAATGAATGTCTTTTTACCTACAGCTAGTGCTTGAAACTTTTCTGGGTTGCTGTTACATATATCTATATTTTGATGTAACTCTTCGTACATAATTGTGTCTATTTGTATGTAATTGCTTATTTCATGAATGTAAATTGTAATGATAATCTATAGTGAAGATATTAGTTCATTTTATAATACGGGAATAAAATTCTATTTTAAGGTATTAAGAGTGTAGATTGCATAGGATCGAGAAATATTTGTAGATGATGGTTTTTATGACCATGAAAGGGGTGCTACTGCATGCATTTTCAACAAATAAACTTTGCTTTCGTTTCCACTGTTCAATTCAAAATGTCAACAAATTTTGAAATTAAGCTTACATTCGATCTAATAAGGCTAAAAATCGCATTTAAAGATGATCAAACTTCAACGTACATGGGGGTTTTTCTCTTCTAAAAATAGAGTTTGACTACGTTAATATGATCACATGACAAATAGAAATATTAATCTGTGGTGTGAGAATGGCTATTGATGCTTTCACATTAATTTTTGTGACAATGAAAGACTATGTACTGGCGTCGCTGATGGGGTGAAATAGTTTTAATACATAGTAATGTACTGTCCTTTAAGTACAGCAGTTTTAATATGCAGTTTTAGAGCACAGGAAATTGAGGTGAGCTTAATGTTGAAAAAGAAGCAATAATCTGAAGAAAAAAACCCCATACCAAGTGACAAAATTACATCAGATTAATCCCATGACCCATTCTGACATATGACCCTGTCTATCATATTATAAAAGAAAATGGTCATGGGGTTAATCTGAGGTAATTTTTTCAGTTGGTATGATTTTTTCCTTCAGATTATTGCTTTTTTTTTCAACATCAACCTCGCATTGAGCACCTGTGTTTTAGAGCAGTTGGTAAAGCAAGTAGTTTATTGCATAATGTTACTGATTAAAAGTTTACGTTGTAACAACATCTCTGTCTGTCTGTCTGTCAGTCTTGTAAAATAAAACAATAAAAGGATGAGCCCTTTATCTGTTTATTTTTATGGTACACAAACATACCCAACCTAAGTTTACACACAGTGCAACTTAAATGTTAATAAGTCAAGCTTTAGAGGAGTTTTGTCATTCATATGTAAGATATCTGGTTAAAAGTCGCTGTTCTTTTGTTTTTAGCTTAAACAGTATGATTCTCAATGATAATTATGAAAAGATTTAAAACAGGATCAAATCTTTGAGAAAAATCTCCAATTGATTGACAAAGTGCACCTTTTATAAAATGGCTTTTCATGATATGATAAACACAAAAACAAATTTACATAATTTATATTTGAACATAATGATGTAACTAAAAGTCACAGAAATTACTACATCAGCAATGACCTTTCCAAAATTGTCAATACTAACTATACTTTATCACAACTATAAACAACAGAAGCTCTAGCGAGCCATTATTTTCCATCTACCCTATTAATATGATGTTCCAGGTTTTGTTGTCTTCCAATTTCATAAAAAGTTAATTTTCCATTCTGTTGTCAGGACTGTAGAGGTACATAAGTAGTGAATGGGAAAATGTAAACAACATAAAGCAACCTATGCACATTGCAGCCGCTTGTTATTGTTATAATTATTATTATGGATTTGGTATGAAACTGAAAGTGATTTCATGGTATTTGTGATTGTTGAGTTCTTTGGATGACTATATATTCAAACTATAAATATGTTGCAGTCTTCCCTTCCACTGATAATTTTAAGATACGGAATTATAATAATAAAAAATAATGGACAGCAATACTATTTTACACGCAAATATTTATTAAAAAAAAAAACCCACATAACTTTCCTCTTTCCAAGAAACACACATATGTATTTTGTAAACAGAAATTAAACCCATTCTTTGGAAACACTCTAAGTTAAGTTATAGATCTGAGCAGAGTAAAAAATATACATAAAATCATTCGCCATAACAGTTATCAGTGTCAGCTATAGCATATTCACAATGTCTCTAAACAGACAAAATGGTTTGGGAGTCTAATATAGGAGACCCACTGGTAGGCCTCTGCTAAACTAGCTTGAATAATTCTGTTAAGCAGTGGTTTTAAAGGTCCTTTATGTGACGTGACACCTGCAAAAAAAAGATAATGAATAAGGAATATAAATTAAAGCAAATTCATAAATTAAGATACCCTGCTAAATGCATCTGCAGTCCATACAATCCACAGTTAAGCAGTCCATACAATCCACACTGCAGTCCATACTATCCACACTGCAGTCCATACAGTCCACAGTAAAGCAGTCCATACAATCCACAGTAAAGCAGTCCATACAATCCACAGTAAGCAGCATTGGGTAAACTGCAGTCCATACAATCCACAGTAAAGCAGTGTTGGGTAAACTGCAGTCCATACAGTCCACAGTAAGCAGTGTTGAGTAAACTGCAGTCCATACAATCCACAGTAAGCAGTCTTGGGTAAACTGCAGTCCATACAATCCACAGTAAGCAGTGTTGGGTAAACTGCAGTCCATTCAATCCACAGTAAGCAGTGTTGGGTAAATTGCAGTCCATACAAACCACAGTAAGCAGTGTTGGGTAAACTGCAGTCCATACAATCCACAGTAAAGCAGTGTTGGGTAAAGCAACTGAATTGTGGTTTACCAGTACCAGTCTTTTGAATTAAGCAATATTAATGATGTAAGAGACAGTTTCTGGTTATTTAGATATCATGCACTGCAGTCATGCATGCAGCTAAAGGACAAAAGGATGAAAGTATATATTACACTTTCACTCTCCATGTTAATTTCCAGTAATGATAACTATTAATTATATTGAATGCATATCCATTCCTCCATTTTTAATGTAAAATATCGTTGTGATGTAAATTTGCTGCAAGCATCAACTGAAAATTATGGTATCATGTAGAGTCTAGAGCATGAATAATCCAGCGTTTGTATGGTGGTTTTAAGACACCACCTGTTCTCTCATTTCAACGTACTTTAAGGCAATTTCCATATAGATTGGAAGCACCTAGCTCCATAATATCTTTTATCCTGTCTTCTATTTCTTCTTGAGCAATGTTATCCTGCATGTACAGGCAAATTTTCCACAAAACACATTTCTTTTTCTGGGATGTGCATCTTCGATAATCTTAATGTTTACATCAAATGATAAGCTTTTACAGTAACAGCCAAAGTTGAAAATATATCTAAACATTATTCCTCTGTGCTATTTACAGAACCCAAAACTGACATTGCCATTTCTGAAATCTGGAATTAGGTTTACTTAATTTATCGATGTCAGTTGAAATGCCTGGTATGTACACTGTGGGGCAGAAAAATGTGTTTTTACAAGACACACTTTCTGAGTTTCATGGAATTTTATATTTTTTCATATTATGCAGTAGTGCTCCTTTAATAATAATTCTAATAATAACATCTGTTTATGAGTTTGGGGTTGTTTCCCATTGGACAGGTCGGTCAGGTGGTTCTTAGCAGAATTAAGTCATTTCCCATTGGATGGATTAGGTTATGTAGGTTCTTTTACAATGTGGGATATATGCAAATTGTCAAATAGTGATATTAGCAAAATGTATTTGTACCTCTTACTCTTGTACATAAGTAGCTATGGCTGGACAATTATTTCATTCTTATTTCTTGTGTTCTTGTTGTAACATCAAGTCTTCAGAAGTATTTTTTTGTTGTGTTTGGATACTATTTGAGAGGAACATTTGATTAGATTTATTCATTGCAACTATGAAGTGCTCATTGGACTAAAATATTATTCTGGGACTATTGTGAAATATTCAAAGTAGCTCTGGAAAATGCCATTTTATGTTTATATTGGATTCGGTTCGTAATACTCTAAGTTCCTCTTACATTTTCATTTTATAACTTTGATAAGTAAATTATTGTTAAGTTTTACAAAACTTGTGAGTTTTGATTCTTTCTGTTATTTTTTTATGACCATAAGTTGTAACAGTTAGATTACATTTTGTTAGCAGTGAACCAGTCAATCAGAATGTTGGACTCTGCTTCAAGTATGTTAATCAGTGTCAAAATCCTGTGAGGAGAAGGACAAAGTTTTTATTATCGCATAGGTATGTTTTATTTCCTAATGTATTACACTTTGTTGAATTTGTTTTCGTGTATCGTAGATAGGTGGGTGTCATGAACATGGATTTTGAATATTTTGCTATGAGAAACTATTGCTTTAAATTGTAAAGGATTTAGACTAAGAAAAATATTTTATTAACAACAGTATTTATGTAATTTTAAAAATTGTTATCTTGGTGATGTATTTTTTAAAATAATTATTATTATTTTAAATGTTACTATGTCTTATCATTAGCAATATATTTCAAAAAAATAACTATTAGTGTTGTATATTTTGATCATTCCAGAATTCGATAAACTGTTATGTGTTCTTTCAATTATCTATTTATGTATCGTATAATGCGCAGTGTTATTACATATTCTGTTACCTCAACACCATTCGTGGGCTGGTTTGTTCGTATACATTTAAAGATGGCGGCTCCCATAGCAGTGGGTATCTGCTTCACAGCCGGGTTAATTTTGCGTCTTTCTCTGTTTAGAACTTCATTGCCCCCCTGGTTTGCAGAAAAGACAGAAATTTCCACGCCAGTCACATCATGGGAAAGAGGTAGATTGCCATTTTTTATGTTATTTGATAAAGTGGCACGCTTTTTCATGTGAACTCGGCATTATGAAGTATGGATATATGATGATTGACAAAGACAACTCAGGAAAGCATTTTTTGCAAAGAAAAACATTTTTTGGCAAAATGTAATAATTACATTTAATTACATACATAAGGTATCAGATTTCAATGAATGAATAATTTGAGCACACAGATGAATTTATCCATTAGTATTCAAGATTCAGTTCCTCTTGAAAATCAGACTTCAAGGCATGTTACACAAGGTAAAATAAACATAACCGAAAACAATGAAATATAACACATTATGATGAAATGTCTGGTTCATGTTTAAATTTTTTTGCATTAATTGTCACAGTTTGTCCATTGATGTTTTGTTTCCTTTGTCCAGGTTTTCGTCCGTTAGACCTTGGTGCAACAACATTTGTCTGACCATCCATAGATGTTATGTATTTTGTGTTTATGTCAATGTAACGTCTAAAGTGTTTGTACAAGTTTGTGCATTGTTGCTCTGGTATTTTTATCCATGCTGATTTTGTTGACTGAAATTGTTGGTGACTGTTGGCAAGTCGGAATTCTCCAGTGCCTACTAGAGCATTCTTCAGATTTCTGAATTGTCCAGTTTATAATTCATGTGTCAGTTGTACAAATTCCGTGAGCGTTTTCGTCTTCCAGTCAACTGTCTTAAGAACATGGTTCATAGACTCACAATTATTATTTTTACACGTGATCAATCTGAATGATTTTTAACGGTTTGTTGACTTTTAGTTTGATATTTGTCTTTATTTTTTCCTGAAACTGATTAAGAAATTTTTCTGAAATTCCAGCACAAAGATTTTCTAAAGCTTCACATTTGTCGTCAAAGCAAATACTGTCATGAGCTTCAACTAGTCCGTCTTCCCAAAAATTTTCTTTCAAGATAGTGTTGCGGTCAGTCATGGTAACTGCATCATCTGTCAATAAATGCCTAACATTATCTTGTAAATGGCATGTGCACAAAACGTGTATTGCTTCGGGCAGAACTGCTGTAATGCCTTTGACTAGAGTTTTCTCATCATCACTTCCAGTTACAAGGCTCTTAAGATTTGAATCCATAAGTTTTACTTTCAAATGATGGAAAAAAATGACTGTAAGTTTCAAAATCGCTATTATCGTGAATGAAGAACGGTCCAAGAAAGATTGGTGGTTCACCTGTTCTGACTCATTTTACCGTCAGTTGCTTGTAACATGTTACCATCACATGCATTTTACAAAAATTAAGTTTTGAAAAAACCAAGTACAGTCTGCTCGGAGCAACAGAGATTCTTAATGTCTGTTATTTGTTCATCTGTGTGCAAAATTACACAAGGTGGTTTACCGCTGGTCCTGATAACTGACCATACAAACGAGTTATTTTCAGTTACCAAATTTTCGAGATGTCTGATTTGGTCAGCAATATTGTTGGAGTGTCCTGGAGCTATTCTGTCCTTCGATTCTTTTATTTTATTTTTTTTTGTCATAAATTTGTTGAAGTCCTTTCGGTTGGGACAGTTCATCATATTTTGAAGACAGTTTATTTAATATTTGATGCTGTTTCATTTTTTCAGTCATTTCTCTAATGTCATCGAAAACAGTCAGGCATCCACAAATATTCTGTTGCTTGTCGCGAGTTTCCATGCGGCGTTAAATCACGAAATTTCCCTATGTATTCAACCAGTGACAAATTACTTGAAAGACCCACCTCCCTTAGCCATGTGACCCTCGTTTTGTACATACTGTTCTTTTTCATTCAAGTGAAAGTTTTCTGAACCAGTGAGTGCTCTTGAAACTGCTCTGGATAAACAGTTACCATCACCACCTACTGACATTGGTACAAGATCCCTTATAATTGCTGGATGATACATTTTTAAAATTTTCACAGAAACTGCATCTTTCTCTCCATTGTTAGACATGTGCCCTGATTCTGGAATAAAAATCCCATAGGTGATGAGAAGTTTACTTTCGGACTTCACAGCATTGGTCAGGGTATTTTTTTCCCTTCGAATGGAAATCGTTCTGCAGTCTGGAAATATATTTTTACAGTGTTATTTAAATAAAAACACAGACATGTCCTTAATATCAACTTCATTGTTTTGCTTCACAAAAATCAGAATCGGGCGTGATTTCTTCAAATGAGCAAAGAAAGAATAATGGCAGCGATGAGCAGATGGGTGCAGTTTCTTCAATGTGCTCGACATTGTTATCTACATAGTACACGTGCAGGATGTGACTGGTATCAAAGAACACTTATGGTTGGTGTAATATTTCACAGGGTTTTAATGAATATACCAAGAAAGGCAGATTAAAGCATTAAGTACGCCCGAGGGCAAGAATGGCCAGATAGAGTTACACAGTTTAAAATCACTGATTTTAAGAATTTTTGTAAGTTGCAATTACAGATGGGGATTTCGTATGTAGCATGAGCTGAAGTAGGCTTTGAAATGTATAGGTCAATGAATTCAAAAGAGTATAATATTAATAATGTATCAGTTGGACAGAATATATAGATGGATACATAGAGAGATACATGAAAATTATAAAAGTGTCGCAAATGTGTACATTCTTTTCAATGAAAAATTTGGCACAAATAGACTCTAATTAAAATCTTGGATTAATATAAATTCAATCAAGATATTTACTTGTAGAATGATAATGGCAAACAATATGTCATTCATCAAGATATCTAATTATCTGTATGGTATGACTAAAATGCAAAAAATTATGAAAAGTTAAAAAAAATTACAAAAAGTTACGAAAAATTACACAAATATTGCAAAAAGTTATGAAAAGCTCATTTAAAATTATATATTGACTGACTATTGTGACTTTGATTTTCAGTTTCAGTTGATAGTTATATTTCATGAATTAAATGATGTGTAGTAATTCGTTATACATGACAATTAATATATTTTTTTTTTTGCATATAAAGTATTTCCAAAAAAATCCTTTTAGCGAATGGTATCCTTTTTGCGAAAATTACTTACCCATATGCAAAACGGATCCACCAGGTTTTATTATCAGTTGCAATCCATAATTTTGCTTAACAAATGAAATTGTAATGTCTTTTAATTCATTTTCCATATCATTTAACACATTGTTTTAATAATGAGCATGTATAGGTTCTTACAGCAAATGGGGTCCTTTCGGGAATAGGACTTACATGCCAACATGCTCTTACCACGGTTTAAATCAAAGCTGCATTAAACCGACTTTCACTGTCCATTCCGAATTCAGCGACTCAAAAACGATTGTTTTCTTAATTTGAATAAGAAGTGGGATCAAAGGGAGAACAATAGAGGTGTGTGCAGTCAATTAGAACATGAATTAAACGACTTAAGACAATATGAATTAAATAGACTTACACCATCAGTTCCAGAGATTACCTCCATTCCAGAACGACCAGTCTTTATCATACCACTTCCGGAATGATCAGCTGTTTATGATACCTGTTAATAATGTACAACCATTTGACGAGTTTCTTTAACTAGGTTAAAAGTAAATAATTCATATCAAAAGCGCTCCAATCATTTTTTTTTTTGCTCTGTAATAATATTCAAACAAAAACAAATCATAATTCCTATGTGTACACCAATATATACTCAGAGAATATGTAAATACAAGTGTATTTTGGTGTGTATTTCAGTGTTTTTTGAATTTTCAGTGTATTTCAGTGTTTATAGTAACCAGTTTAAGGTGATTGTTGTGTTAAATGACTCAAAAGCTATATTGATTAACAAAAAAGCATTATGCTTAGTATATGCATAGATAAAAGAATTGTACATTACCACCTCCAAGATACAAAAACTGTTATGGAATAAAACATTTTGATTGATCACTTGGTGTATTTGCTTGTATCACGTGAGTATGGCATTGACTATTTCTACAGTGTGGGACATATCACATGTTATTTATGTTTTAGTGTTATGTCCCAGATGCCCAAACATAAATATCCGCATCGAGGTCTTACATGTAGGACTAGGCATTGACGTGTGCTCTCAGCTAAATGAATATGGCTTTCTCCAGGTTTCTGTGACAGCAACATCTTTCTGATCATTGTTCACAGAATTAGTAAGTTGAGGATTAAGTGTGCTTTCATTATTTTTTTGCAAACATAAGGTGACATTCATTTAATATTTTCAAATTGTACAATAACATTGGTTATTTTGGTGATATCATATGATGATTGGGCCTCTGATGTCATAGATATGTAGATTGTGAGATTGATGTAGTCATGTGACTAGCAATTCAAATGGCCAATACCAGGTAAAATTTCATCAGTGCTGTAGTTTGTCAGTGAATTAAAGACATGATAGATCTTAGACACGCAATTTCTGAGAAAATAAATCATCTTCCTATCGATTTCATGCAGGTATGGCTCGATGTAAGGTCGCGTAAGTTTGCTATGCTGCTAGTAAGTGGCTACCCTATACTGCCACAGCATGGTGGGGACAAATTCCAACTTTTTGATAGGCAATTGGCTCTCACCCAACACCACAATATAAAGGTAAAAATATCAGAAATGAGGTGGGAAGGGTCAGAGGTGACCTCAAATGGAGGCACCCTAAAGTGAATGTCCTGTTAGCTCAGCAATTGAAAACTATAGTGACCATTGGTAATATAGTATCAAAGTAAAGAAATAGAAACAAACAGGAAATATTTTGGAAAAGCAACATATTTAATAACAAAATTTAAACATCAAATGCATAATTTAATCAGATCTTTATATGTTTGAGTTGTAGTAAATCCAGTAAATAAATATAATTTATGATATTCTTATGTTGTATTACATGGCATATTCATTAGTTAACTCTAATCACCATAAACTTTAAGTGTATTCCCCATATCTAGAAAACAACTTTTATGAATCGGAAGGGATGTCATGGTTCATTAACTTGTCTTTATACTATTGATTTATGAACCCACACTGAAACAAAATCCATGAGTCTGACAATACACATATAAAATGCCCCCCCCCCCCCGTTACAGTACAGCTCACACAATCTTTCAAAAGCCTTTGCTCTGCAGTGGGGGAACCAATCCCCCCACTTTTGCTCCTCTATTGAGTGATAAATACATGCAAATCACCAGTGTGTCTCAGCAGGCAAGCTGATGGCTACTACCTGTGTGGAAGGGTTGGTTAACATTACTGATTGACATTTGAGCAGCCAACAAATGAAAACCACCAATGGAAAGACTGAGACATCAAGACTGATTTGCAGCCAGATACCATTGAAGACTCAATCATCTTTATTTCAATCATATATTTGGACAATAAAAAAATAAATTCAAAAGTCTTTCACTGAAGCATGTGCACAAATTTGTTTCTAATGTTAAGTGCATCCAATGATGAAAACTTGTGCAGGCAGCAGTGATCTGGATTCCATATTTTATGAGAGAGAGAAAGAAACTTATGTAAAAACAGTGAATGATCAAGAAATGCTTCAGAATGGGTTCATCAAAATTTTTCTGAGCTGTGTGAAAGTAGTGGTTTTGCCCACTGGCCTTTACCAACCCCATGATATTTTTTTGTCTATGTATGTTTATCGATTTTAATTTTCCATGCATGTGACCAGATGTGATTGCATATGGCATTGATCAATACACTCTGCGAGCCCAGCACAATGAATGAATTACTGTGGTAGCTAATGTGTTTTCGATTGATAAATATCCTTACTGCACAGAGGTTACATATTGAATTTTTTGTTTACAATAGCATGTGCCAGCATGCTGAGAATATTTTGTACTGAAGGAATGCTGCAATGGTTTAAATACAAACATCAAGCTGTAGTCAGGTGATCAGTTCTCAAAACATTCTGAAGGAATTTATGGAGGTCTCTAAAGGTGGCATTAATCTGCCATGAGACTAGGATATCAAAAGTGTAATGGATAAACTGTAAAACACATATGCAGGTGTTACATGATCTCCCAGGGGCATGACAGTGTCTTAAATGTGTCATTGGAGTCAAATCACATAATCATCTTTGCCAGCCTTGTGGATCTGTTCATGAATACCACGAGGCATGCAGAAATAAATCGAAACAACAAAGAACTGTGGCTGCACAGACAGGTACAAAAATAAATAAAACATATATAAATAAATAACCACCAAGATTGAAGTGATTGCAGTTTCTGACCCTGGTAAAAAAATTAAATACAGTATGAACAAGTTATTGACAGACTTCCAAATTAGAGAGACGCTTTACACTCCCCAAGTATAAGCATGCCTGCTGTGCCATGGCTAAAACAGATCACATGGCAGCATTGAATATACATACCAAGTTGTATGAGAAAGGCTGACATGCTTGAATTATTGAAACCCATATTTGTCCTGAATCCACCACCAGTTGCCACAGCAGCAACAACAACAACGACAGCAATGATTACAAATGTAACAATGGTACAACTAAAACAATTTGCATGTGAACATAATATCCAAATACCAAGGGGTGCAAGAAAAGCTGATATGCTTGGGATATTAGATGGATATGAACAAAATTGTCATCATCTCGCATCTGCTGTTGCTACTTCAGTGGCTGAGTATGACTGTGCAAAAACACAACAATCACAAGTACCAGAATTCACATTTCAAAAGCATAATGGTGAATTGGAAAATCACCTGGCAATTATCCCACCCATGTACAAAATCAAGTAAAGACACTCAACAGCTATTAACAGATATGATTCCTGGAATCATAATGGTGTCACAAAACTTTGGTCACACTGGGGTTAAAGTAGACATTGCACTTAGCGAGCTTTGGTTGTGCCACTTAGTTGCAAGAAAGATGAATTTAAAACTACTACCCCATTGATTCACAGCTGTGCTTGTACAATCCTGAACTGCAAAGACAGTAGCACCATCAATCAATGATGACATTGGCAGAGGCATTGAAAAGATTCTCAAAACATTGGAGAAATACACCAATGTAGGATCAGGATTGACTCGAAAAAAGATGTTAAGTTGAGGTAATCTCTCACTGTATCAGCTGTTTCATGGATCCAGTTAAATAACAACGCCACTGTGGGTACAGCCAAGGTCAGTTATAAACGTAAAAACATTGACAATAGATGTTTTGAATGGGCAATTTTGTCATCATTATATCCAGCTAGTGATCACCAAGATATGCCTAAAAAATTCCAGCAACACCTGGGTGAACTTAACTTTGGTGACATCAAATTTTTCTGTGCAGGTTACCAAAGCCACACTGAATAAATTTGAAGCACTTAACCCAACTACTGCTGGTAAGGTGTTCACTTATGACAAAGGCTTTTATCCGCTGGCACTATTCCCACATGGGCAGCATGGACAAAGCCAGATTGGTTTGTTGTTTTTGAGTAAAATGAAAGAATCAGAATTGGTATCACACTATGTGTGGTTTAAAGAATCTTGCTCAGTCACGTAACTGACACTGAAAGTATGAGGGTAAAAAATATCCATGCATATGTTGCATGTATGTATTTAAGGCTCAGCAGCTACTCACCAGTCATGAATTTTACTGTGGTGGTCAAAAACGGCAGTGAACAGTAATGCCAGATCCTAGTAAAAACATTGCCAAACTTATTTGTACAATGAAAGATGAAAGACCCTTATATCATCTAAGCAGATTTTGAATGCCTGAATGTTTCAGTAGAAAGCTCTGCGTTCAGGATGCATCCAGCTCTGCTATCAATGACAACTGTTTGATATTGATCACAGTGCAAAATGCTGAACAAATTCCATGCAGGTTCTGTTATGTAGTAGTTCAGTGTGATAGTAAAACAGCAGCCAGTCCTTATTTTGTGCCCAGGTTGCTCCAGTAAAAAACATTGGTTTGGAAGCCAATAATTTCATTGATGGCCTGCTTAAGCAGACAATTGTTATAGACATTCCTGCTTTGCTAACACGTCTATAAAGTGAAAAAAACTCAACATCATTCAACCTTTAGTTTGTATTTAATTGTACTTATCTATAACAAACACAATGTAGATTTTGGTTGTTGGATTGCTTTTATGTCATGCATTGTTATGCTTTGAAAAGGATTGCAGTCCTCCACATGGGTAACCCAGCACATTCTAGTCTTTTCTTCATTAAATTAATGAAAGCTTTTTTGTGTGCAACATACATAATTTACCAGTAAATTCTGTTTTCTTTCAGCAATGGAGGGTATAGCCCTATCCAACAGCATGATATGTCCCTATTCTGGGGACCTGTTCCATGAGGTAGGTGTGAGAGTGTACATACTGAAAATTTCTGGATAATTGATGTATATATATAAGTAAGGTTGTATTGGATAGAAGGTTTACGTAAATGTTACAGAATTATGTATCATCTTTTGAATTTATAATATAATTTTTATTTGAGTCATTAAGATGTGAAGTTATAGTTTATATCCTTTAGTTCGTAAAGTTATATTTTATATCCTTTAATTCATTGGAGACCGCTCTGGTGGCCTAGCGGTTAGAGCGTCTGCCTCTGATGCAGGGGGTCGTGGGTTTCAACCCTGGCAGAATCATACCAAAGACTTGTAAAAATGGTACTAACAGCTGCCTTGCTAGGTGCGCAGCACTAAGAGGTTAGTGTTAGGATTGTAGGCCTGGTGTCAGGATAATCTGACTGGGTGGGACATCATGCTACATGTCTGCGGCATGATGCACCAGTGCTAGACATCACTGTAAATTGCCACACTGCAGACATCGTAACGATATAACTGAAAAATTGTTAAAGCTATGTTAAAAGTCATAATCACATCACATCACTTCTCTTATACAGTTGCATGTGCAGTCTTGAAACTTGATGGGTGTATTCATTGTGGAGGATACTGCTTTTATTATAGGCAAAAATTGTTAAAGCTATGTTCAATGGATATTGTAAAAGCACATGTATGTTCTGTAGTAAGAGTTCCATTCATGAAAAGGTTGATCTAAGGTGAAATCAGCTACTAAGCTGGTCGAGATTGGCACATGAGTTTGAATGTGGGTGACATAAACAAGCATGTGATCCATAGTACACTTGCCCCGTAGAAAGCTGTCATGCATGCTCTAATATTTGATTGGTTCAGTTAGATTTGAAGGTCAGAACAGGACTTCTTGTTTACAACAGTTTGAGTTATGTTGAAATAATAAGATTTAATTGTTCGAGAAATACTAGTGAATCAGATTTGTTTATTTGAAATGCAAAAGGACTCTCGACGAATGTGAGTATATCAGAAAGCTTACCAATAGTTGACTTATTGGTGAGCTTATATTATTTGACTTACTGGTGAGTTTATATTATTTTTTATGTTGAAATCTGTTCTTTTTTATGCATGTTTGCCTAATAACCCATATTGATTTATTTTCAAAATTTCAGACACCACTGATGCTGAGATTCCTGGATTTTGCAACCAGAGCATTTCCAAATGCTGTAAATTACTTATTTGTGGTAAGTCATGTACTTGGTAAGTCATGTCTTTGGTAAATCATGTGCTTGGTAAGTCACGTGCTTGGTAAGTCATGTCTTTGGTAAATCATGTGCTTGGTAAGTCATGTACTTGTAAGTCATGTCTTTGGTAAGTCATGTACTTGGTAAGTCATGTCTTTGGTAAATCATGTGCTTGGTAAGTCATGTACATGGTAAGTCATGTATTTGGTAAATCATGTGCAAAAATGTGTCAACATAATTGCATGCATGTATGATGGTCTGTATTAAAATTGATACTTGACCATAAGCACACAAAGGGGACAATAAAGTTTGTTTCATAAAATGGATTTTTTTTACATAAAAGTGGAAAAATATATGGATAATATAATCATTTGGACTTATACTCCATGCAAGATATATTCACTGTATCTTTGTCTTTTAATGTTGCACTGTAATTTTTGTTGCTATTTATTTTATCTCTATTTACCAACTAAGTTTGTATGAAGCATATGCTTTTTGTACAGTCTGACTAGCCTTCTTGCAGTGTTCTTGGATCTGTGTGAAATATCAGGTCTTAATTCACTAAATTTTTAAAATTATTTCCTCCTTGGAGAGGCTTAATGGTTAGTGACACATTTGACAATATTGATATTGTAATCAAGAGTAGAGATATTAAAGAGGATGAAAAGTAACTATTTTGTTTTAAATGCATACATTTGGGAATGTTCTTATTCTTGAGAAAAGAGTAGACTTATTCCTCAGATTTGTGAAAATCTTCACAATTCTCCTCATTGATTAAGTAATGCTCATTTAGGTGAATTCAGAATATTGTAACTAAAATAATACCTAGATTTCATTCCATAAGGACAGTATGTCAAGGGATGTTTTTGGGGACATTGTGTTATTGTCCTTGTCATTGTCGTCTTTGTCACGGTCCTTTGCAAGTATCTTGCAGGTGCTCAGTTACATTTATGATGTAATTACTTATACAAAATTAGATTACACAAAAGTTTTTCTTAGACATAGAGGTATCTGGACCATCAAAAAGCATAAGATTAACTTGTGCCTAAAACTTGTAAAAATTCTGTGCATAAACTTACATTGCTTCACGAAATGGGGGCCAGGGCAACCAGGGCAAATGCTTGGACTGCTTCTTCCAACCTTCACCTTGTGTAATAGGATTGCATGCTTAGGCTCTACCTTGCTCAAGCCACACCGTGCCCTGACCTTGCAGACCACTCCCTTTGTTTCACCTTTTGCAGTTTGGTTGCAAGATAGAGGATGTGCAGTCCAAACACTGTCCCATCGCCTTGCTATGCAGCCACTAACACCTTACGAATCATCACTGATTCTTCCTCAAAGATGTGATGAGCAGAGACGAAACGAATAGGTGATCATTTGCGTTTACACTCCCAAAACTAGCTTTGATGTCAACACTAGATACGGAGACAACCTGTGAATTGGTCTTGGAAGGCAGTCTTATAGAGGGAGCTGGAAACATAATTTTCTCTGCTCCCAAGCCTTCATCTTCTTGCCATGTCCCCAACTGACCATAGACAGCCTTCCAGTGGATGCCAAACTCTTGCACTTCAGGAGTGTTTCTTCCACAAAGCAAGTGGCTGATCCAGATTGTCATGAATGGGCTTTGGATTTCATTTTGCCAAACTAATCCCATTTCTTACTGATGGAATTTACTCTCAGATTCTGTAAAGGGTACACTTTTACAGCAAGAGATCAGGAAGCACATAAAGAAGCAGGTGGTGGAGATTATTTAGAATCCACGATCTTCAGGATTCAACTCCAGGCTTTTTCTGGTTGGGTAGGCTAATGTCCAGCTCATGCCTCAGGGTGATCCTCTACCTGAGTAAATTAAATCAATTTATACTTCTCTCAAAATTCAAAATAGAGATTTCAAGATCAGTCCGCCTCTCCATTCATTTGAATTAATTTGCTATCAGTTTAGATCTGACAGATGCATATTGTCACGTTCCCATTCATTTGCCCTCATGGAAATTTCTTCGGTTTGCATACCAAAGGAATTGTTATCAGTTTTGCACTCTCCCATTCAGCTTGATTCCTTGGACCTTCAAAAAAAGCAATCAACTGTGTCGTCTCCCTGTTTTGTATGGCCTCATCTATTTCGAAGGTGGTGTACTTTGACAGCATCCTCCAGAAACATTTACATTCAGTTCAGATCAAGGGAAAGAATGATCTCTTATCCCATTTAAATCATTTCAACTTTCTGATCATTTGGTAAAAGTCCAGTCTTTGTCAGTCCCAACAGTTTGTCTATCAGGATATGGAATTTTTTCTCGCCTGCCTCAACCTTGCACGTCATCCTTACCTTCAGGTGGACTGAATCATCAAGCTTGTAGAGTCTGTTTCCAACAAAACATGGATCACAGTCAGGAATGTGCTCCAATTAATGGGACTGTTCAATGCAACATTAGATCTCATCCTGCTGGGTTGCCACTACATGCACCCTTTGCAGATGGCCTTGGCATCTTAGTGGCACCATTTTTCAGTGCTGCTCGATTACAGAATCAGGGTAATGAGCGAGATAGGAATGCTTCTGGAACAACCCATCTGGATATGACTGTGTGGATGGATGCTAGTAACTATGGTTGGGGTGCCTATCTGCTGCCAGACTTTGACACTGTCAATGGCTAGTGGGATCCAGGGGAGACACAGGTTTCCACTTCAGTCTCTTGGAGATGAAAGCTACCATTGAGACCTTTCACTTTTGAAGAGACCATCTTCAGGACAATGGCTGTGCTCAAAATGCAGAACAACCTAATGGTAGTGATGCACCTCCTCCACCAAAGCGGTACCAGATTACCCAAGCTCTGCATTCTGGTCTTTGTTGTGCACATCACAGCATCATCATCTAGATCATATTCCTGGCAGCCACAATGTCCTGGCCAGTTCTCTGTCCAGGAATGGCCTGATTCATCATATAGAATGGTCCCTTCTGTCTATCCTTAATTTTGTCTTCTTTTGGGGATGTCAGATAATTGGCCTTTTTGCAACCAGGTGAAATCACAAAATACCCACCATCATCTCTTCATCTCCAGATCCCCTAGGCTTGTGCTTTTGATGCCCCTACTGTCATTTGTGAGGGTTTGTGGACCTTTCCCTAGTTCCCAACCGTTTTGGTTCCAAACAATATACAGAACTGAGGGGCCAGAAGTGCAAAATGATTCAATTGCCCTTCTCCACTGGGACAAGCCTTGGATAAACAGTCTCCACAATCTAACAATAGATCTACCCAAGAATATCCTGGCTAGGCCTTATCTTCTCCAACAACCTCAGGTCCAAGTGTTCTATCCTTGCACAGATCAACTTCTCCTTTGCACTTGACTCTTGTCAGGAAAACCATGCAGCATCAACAGTTTAACCCTTTTATGAGAGAAAGAAATACACAAACAAAATGGTCCGCTATTCTAAAGGCTAGGGATGGTGGCAGGTCTTCAGGGACCCATGGAAAGTCAGTCACATCATCTCTTTGAGTGCCTCAGTCCAACAAATAGCCAACTTTTTTCTCTGGCAGTTTGAGGAGAAAGTTTTGGCCCCAATTTCTGTTAAGGGCTACCACTCTATGATATCAGATATCCTTCTATCATATGGCAGAGAGGATCTGTGTAATGACAAGACCTCCCAAACTTTTTGGCCAACTTTGATATGCATAAGCCTAAATGACTCACTGTTTCCCAGGTGGAATCCTTTCTGGATCCTGACTTGGCTAAGTTCAAATAATTTTGACTCTTTTGGCCGGGACCTCACTGAAATTTTTATCATACAAAACCTGTTTTTTGATAGGATTAGCTTCAGCATACAGAGTCAGTGAGTTACATGCTGTCTCTGTTGACCCACCCTGTCTTCAATTTTGATAAGGTATCTTATTGGTTTTCATGATGCAAGCCATTTTCATCATGACAAATAGGTTTCCATCAGTGGGCAATCAGAAATTCATCATATGACCTCTCTCTGGTATCAACATATCCCAGAAGGCATTCAAGCATGAGCCAGTATGTGCTCTCAAGCTTTGCCTGAAGCAAACCAAGTAATTTTGTGGATCGTGAAAGTTGTCCCATGAATATCTCTGCTTGTGAGATTAGAGCAATCTCAGCAAGCCTTGCATTGGACCTTAACATTTCTACCCAAGACATTGTCAAGAACCTGTTGGCTGGCATCCTCAGCTGATCAAGAATTTTTACCTACAATATTTAGCTCCACAGCGATACACTCTGGATCTGGTAGGCCCAGTCTCAGTTTTACAGTTGGCTAACAAAACCATCTGATATCAGCATGACCTCCAGACAGGCACTCTTCACAGCTTTTACTGAATTCACCCAGAAATTTTATTTGGTGAGAGGATTTTATTTACTTTTTGTTGAGAAGATTTAATTATTTTTTTTTCAATCCACAAATAAATCATGTTGCCTCCAGTTGTGCTGGTTACAAGACAGGAGAGTGGGCTATCCTTCATATGAGGAATTCAAACTTTTTCCCTAAAAGGTTACCTGAGATATAGGTTGGATGCTCAACATTCTCACCTCCTATTCCTATTTTCCTAAAATTAATGTGATCTGGGAATGTGTTCCAAAAAGAAAAAGCAAATTTTTCAATAAATTGTTTCTCCTCGAATACTTACCCAATCACGTTGGTTACATTACCCTGATCCCTCCCCCCTTAGGCCAGCATCCTTTTCACAGTGTTATGGCCAGCTTTAAACTAGTTCTACCTGGTAGTGGCAGGGGGAGGTAATGTCAAGAGTTATTGCCCATTTTATGTTTGTGTGTGTGTGTGTGTGTGTGTGTGTGTGTGTGTGTGTGTGTATATATATATATATATATATATATATATATATATATATATATATATATATATATATATAAGATAGACTGGAAAGATGAATTTTGATCTTTTTGGATTCCTTAATTGAGGAGGTAATAAAGGCTTATATTAGAAATGCTAATGTGAAAAGGTAAAAATTATAGGGGAAACGTGATTTACTGAAAAATGGTCTTTCACTATATATGCTGATGATACGGTTCACTGAGTAACATTTTTCAGTTTTACATCAGCAAAGAAATTATAAATCCTTAAAGCTACAGATCAGATATTATTAACTTTATTTTTCAGTTTGTGGACATGTTAAGTGCCATTGTGCTGCTGAAGATAGGAAATCTATTTGCCAGGTATCTGGTAAGTACTTTAGTAAATGAAACCAATAAATCCATATGCTCTACCAACCATATGCTTGTACCTGTAAGATACATTGATATATATCAAATACAGTACATGTGACATGGATTATGGAAAATCCATGTTCCCACAGTGGAATTTATTCCATTGATGCTGCTTCGCTGGCAAATACATTATCTGATCACATTATCATCCGAAACCCTAATTGGATGTTCCTCTAATTTGACGCTGTGGCATAAACTCACAATTCTTGAGAGAACGTGTCTCTCACTGACGTTACAAACACGACATTTGTTTACACTGATCAACATCAAGTCACATCAACAGAAACATTAGTCGAAAATCCTATTATTATCATTTGTGAAATCATACAAAGATACATACCATGAATAAAACTGCATTTCACTAATTCTCTTTTTTCCAGTCAGTAAGTCCACATTAAAATCCTTATCAACTATTGTGATGGTCAGATAAACTTAGACCGCTCCGGTGGCCTAGTGGTTAGAGTATCCGCCTCAGATGTGGGAGGTCGTGGGTTTGATCCCCGACCGAGTCATACCAAAGACTTACAACAATGGTACTAACAGCTGCCTCACTTAGCGTGCAGCATTAAGAGGTTAGTGTTGGGACTGGTCGGCCTGGTGTCAGGATAATGTGACTGAGTGGGACATCATGCTGCATATCTGCAGCATGATGCCCCAGTGCTAGACATCACTATAAACTGCCACACTGCAGACATCGTAGCGATATGACTGAAAAATCATTAAAGCTACATTAAAAATCCAACACACACTCTGATAAACTTCCCGCCATAATAAGTATCCAGACTGATACTCACTGTGTATTTGTCTTGTTTTTCACAGCTGATAACAGCATCAGTAATACTGTTTACAATGGTGTACAGTGTTATAAAGTTTTATATGATTATGTCATTAGTGCTATTCTGAGGTGCTTCTTTTGTTATTATAATTTATGAAAATTTGCATGAAACATAATTTTATGATATGTTATAACTAAATCAGCATCCTGTATATTTTTTCTTATTTTAAAAATTTACAGGATTATTTTTTATCTGATAAAGAAGACATTTTATTTCAGTTGTAAATTTTCATTCAGCCTTTTAGAGAATCTAAAAATTTAACTTATTTTGACCAAATTTATTATTTATAAATTGGTTTGACAATGGTAAGAATTACAATAAATGAAAACAAAACCATCCCTAGCAACATTATGTCTTCTGTATCAAATTATTTGCAGTTTTAGAGGCATAAGTTATTATGAATGCAAACCAGTTTTAAAGTTTAAAAAAAAAACAGTACATTCAAAGTTTCTATACATTAGGGATGCTAATCAAGTACCAGAAAACAATCATACACTAAATCTAATTTTTTTAAGCATAAGTAAACATTTTTATCATAATACAATGACAATTTTCCCCAATTTGATTATTTTAGCTTTTGCAGCAAAATTTTTTTCTATTATGAAAATTATGATAAATTTAAGAAAAACTTTTGGAATGCTAAATAATTTTTTTAATGTCAATTTTCTTATAAACTTGAGTTTTCTATGAACTGTTGATGTTACTCTGCAGTATATTATTTCCTCCGGAGCATCTGTACAGTAGTGTCACAGGAAGAAATAGACTTCTATGAGGTGCATCAAAATGGGTAACATACTAGATGATCTTTACGACAAGGGGTTGTCTGGATGAAAACTCGTTAAGAAGAGTATGAGAGAATATATGATTGACATTTCTTACCCATACTTTGCTAAGTAACTAATGTTTCCAAAGAAATGAGAGATATCGTTATGAAATAAGTATATTTCAGAAAAGTTCAAAGTAATTGATTAAGTGCATCAAAACCAGGTAGTGCAGGATACATTAGGATAACTTTCTTTACTACCCCCCCCACAAATCCAGCCCTCCAAAAATAAGACAGAACACAGGTGTAAAGGGAAGCAACTCTTACATGTTAACTCCCTACCTGCTAGGTGGCTACCATTATGTCAGTTTGAAACAGTATTTACTTTCACTGCCGTGTGGTTCGGTGTCTTCCAGGCAATCCAGTTAAATTCGATAAAAAAAATATAACTTAATTTAATCATCCACATTTCTTTTTCAGTTGTTCAGTACAGTATTAGTCCCATAATTCAGACCCCAGATCTTTGTTGATGCTGATGGATTATTTGTGGGTCATATTTGTGGGCCTATTCATAAAATTGAAGAATCATTTGCAGATGCAACATATTGGTGTAGAATTTGGATTATTTCTCATGTCTCGTGAGCTACCGTTAGACGATGGGTCCTTTTAGTAGTATGTGCAGAATATTTCTGGATCAGATCCTATGTTTGATGACTTGTAAATCCATGTGGAATAATATAACCCCCTGCCCCGTGGAATTTTGATTTTTTGTGTTAGATGTGGCTCTTATCAAGTAGCAGTAAGTGTCTAAACTGTACATGGTTGTGTTTTTGGCTTTCTTTTCAAGTTGACAGTCCATATGATTGAGCCGTGGATTTGATATTTCTCCAGTGCCAAATAGAGTCCTACAAATTCTTATGCCTTAATCCCATTGCGTTCTCTTTGTTTTCCCACTTGACAACTTTGATTGAGATCTTGATGCACAATTGACATTTGTTAAGTTGTGTCTTTTAATAGATTTCACAGACTGTATGATCAAAGTGTCACTTACAGAGTTCAAACTCAGTCACCACATAAGCACCCACATACAACTGTAAAGACGAGGAATTGGAGTCAGGTGATATTTAAGATGACTAGACGACGATAGAGGATTTTACTATATTTGGTCACAAAGATGAAGATGACATTATAGTGACATTTATAGGATACAGTAAATCACAAAAGTGTGTATTTGACTTTGATTATTTATATGTAAGAAGTGTGGAATTAACATATTATGGGATGTTGCGAACCAGATCATTCTGGGCTACTGTTTTTATACCAGTATGCTGACTGAGTCATACCAAAGATTTCTAAAAATGGTACTAACACCTGCCTAGCTAGGCATTCAGCATTAAGAGGTTAGTTTTAGGACTGGTCAGCCTGGTGTCAGGATAATGTAACTGGTGGGACATGATGCTACATGTCTGCAGCATGATGTCCCAGTCCTAGACATCACTATAAACTGCAACGTTGCAGACATCGTGATATGCCTGAGAAATTGTTAAAGTTAGATTAAAAATCCAAATCACACACACACATATAATGTTACGTGACCTGAAACATATTTCATGGATTTATCATATAGATTTAAAATGTCAGTTATGGATTTCTATGGATTTTGTGACATGAAAATGAACAAAATGCAAGTTGTTAATTTATCTGTGACAAATTCCACTCAAATTGAAAAAGAAAACATAAATCAAAACTGGATTTGCCTGAAAAAATGTGAGACCATAATCAAGCGCAGAATCACAGGGATCTCCAAGCATCCATATAACTAAGGTCTCCCATTGTACTAAACGACCATGGGAGAATTTCATCCATTAGTAGAGCAATCATGCTCATCCCAAGTGACACAGGTACAGATAGGATGCTCAGTATTGTCTCCTCTTTCGTATCTATGGACTGGATATAGTGGTCATTGTGTATTGTCCATGTCTATTAGAAAGTTGCAGCAATATAACTTTGTAATAGTGGATGTCCACAATATTGTGTGGAACTTACTTGTTGGGGGATCTACAGTACACAGTGCAGAACGCTCTTTGTAAGTTGTATACAGTGCTGTTTAATATTCAAAGACTTGCCCACTAAAATGCATTAGAGGGAGAGATTCTGCTTTTAATCAAATAGAAGGGAAAAGAAATTGCATGCAAGTGTTAGCAGGTTTCATTCTTATTATTAAAGCAAAGATTTTGAGAAATACTGTGATTGAGGTTTTCATTCCCCAGCCACTTTTAAATTATTTGCTTAACATGTTCCCACACAATAAAACATAAAAACTATCCAAAATACAACCTCTCCTTGTCCAGCCTCTGTAGTAAATGCAGCCGAAATATACATGCTCATGTGACACATTTTTTCAGGAACTTGACACACATTCACTTTTACCATAGTCCTACGGTTTACATAGACTCCATGAAGCACATGATGCTGCATTCAGTGAATAACAGCTTAAAATATATACTTAAGATTGCTGATTTGATAATCTGATAGATGGTTGAAAGTGATAAAAAGCAATATCATTGAATTCTATTCAGTAGGAGATGATCTTGTATTATTTTCAGTTAATGCGGATACAGTTTATATGGTACAGTACATTCTTTCAGTCCCCATGACAAATACTGCAAAATTATTCATGAATGTCAAGCAAATATTGTTTATCAGTTTAATTCCAGATTTGTTACTTTTGGATCCAATTATCAGTTTTAAGAAGTTGATTTGAATACAGGTAAAATATTTGGTTGCCATGGACACCATGTGTATTTATTCAGGGTTTAGCAGTTAGGCTGTGAAATTAAAGTAATTATGTCCGTAATTACTCCAAGGGTTTGGAAATGGTAAGCATAAAGTCACATGAATAAAAATTGAACTCCGAAGTTGAGTTAAAAGCAGTCTTAATCCAAATTTTTCTACCTGAAGATATACATATACACTGCATAGACAAAGTGGGACAGACGTGTGAACTGTCATGAAATGCTGGGATTATAGTATGGTAGGCAGTGGAATATGTCTTGTACCAGCACAGTGAAAATGTTAGTGGTACTTGCTTGGCTGTCACAAAAGAAAGCCTTAGCAATCTTCGGGACACAGATATTCTCTGGGACACAGATACATCCAGACAGCTTATCATGAATTTCCTTGATTTTTGTTGAGTGAGGAAGCATCCAGAAGGATGGAGACTCTTCGTCATGGTTGATGTTAACTTTGTAATCATGTATGGTGGTAGAGGGTGGAGGGCATTACAGAGACAGCAGCACATGGTATACCTCCTTGATGGCAGAATTAAAAGTAAACTTAGTCCTCTCCATGGTCAGATTGGAGTTGGACTGTTGCTTATGACTATCTTCACACACTCACTGTGTGGAGTCTTCTGTTCATGGTCTGCTTTCATTTCAGTATAAACCATTCCTAGTGGCAACGATGATGCAGTGCCATCATCTCTTTATAATTCACGGCCAGTACCCTGCAGGTAAGCAGGGAATTCAGGACAAGACATGTCCATTTGGATGATTTTGTCTTTCCAGTATGGACAGTTGGCTTGCCACATTTGGTGCTGGTACAAGCCATGAAATGGGCATGGATGAACTCATGGATCTATCACTAAAGTCCCAATCATAATACTTTTTTGAAGCCTTATGCCCAGTTTGATGGATGGATCTATCACTAAGATTCCCATGATTATAATTGTATGTAGTCATAGGCATCTTATCATGGACAGACGTATAATTAAGATCTTTAAAATTGTAGAGAGATGAAGCCATAGGAACGGTGAGATGGATGGATCTATCACTAAGATCCTCATAAGTATAATTGAATATAGTTGTTGCATGGTAGAACAGACAGATCTATCATTTCTAATTGTAGAAAAATGAAGCTGTAAGCCTGGCAAACCCTATTGATCTAGATGGCTGGTTTAGCTGGTTGGGTGATCATGGATGTGTCGAGGCAGTGATACGGTAGTATTGGATGCATCCATTGGAAACCCCATGCTCCCTGGCTTACAAGCCTCAAGGCTATGCTGAGACATGCATGAGGACTTACACAACTTGGGCTGCCTAAAAATGGGGATACACTCCCCAAATGTATCATAAGTACCTGTTGGAATTTAAAATTTTGCATCACCATCACTCTCTTTGTCAAATTTGCAAAAACTGTAGTCCATACACTCTCAGACCATATGGTGCGCACTGCATGGTACTGATGAAATATGTTTTGTACACACAAGGCATGACTCTTGCATGTCTTCATTGGTCTTGAACTTAATGCATTTATTTCTCTTTGTCTACCGGTTTCACTGAAACAACAAAATAAAACAAAATATATAAATTAACAATGCAGCATGTTATTAAGTCATTAAAACAACACCTGTTACTAACTGGGTGAGAGCAATAGGCAGTTTGTGCAAAACTGTAACTGTGAATAACAACATGCATCAGGATGCTGTACCACATAGTCTAAAAATGACCAAGTTCGAGAAATTGGAAAGCTTCACAAAATATTCACAAAATTAGAAAAATAGTATTCATCACCTGTTTAGGAATGAATATTAATCCAAATGAATCCAAACTCTTGTATGGATGGTTTAGATTTAAAACAAGTTTGACTTGGATTGATGGTGTGTGTGTGTGTCTCATACTGTGTTCTTGTACAGAAACGAAGCTTAAAAACTGGAGACGCCTAGAAGTGGCGAGGGGAGGTTATGGGAAGAATTACTGCCCTTTGCTTTTATGGTAAGACAGAAAAGACAAATTTTCATCTTTTATTAAGGCTGGATTTAGGAAGTGGCAGGCTTATGTTCCTAATGTTAATGCGATAGGGAAATGCATTCAAATGAGAAATATGTCTGTGATTTTATTAAAGAATGTCAGAAGTATTCCAAGTGTAATTGATTACATTCTATAAATGTAATCATGAACTCTGTCTAGAAATGAGTTATTGTAATTTTAATCTAAATTTTCAAAGGTAGTTTTCATTTATTGATTATGTTTGAAAGTACAAAACTCCATCTCTGTAAAGCACTTCAGTACATTGTAGTTATGGTTGTGGATCCCAATTAATTATCTACGTTGGTAGGGCAACTTGATTCCTGTTAAGGTGGTTATGGTTTTCACCACCATTCATTATGTAGTGGTTAAATTACATTTGTAGGGCCACATGATTCCTGTTAAGGTGATTATGGTTATGGACCATAATTTATTATATAGTGGTTAAATTACATTTGTCGGGCAACTTGATTCCTATTAAGGTGGTTACAGTTATGGACAATTCATTATGTAGTGGTTAAATTACATTTGTAGGGCAACTGACTACAACACTTTTCATTATAGCATGAATTTGGATACATCAGTATCTCATCATGGTTCATGATATTTTTGTGTTAGATTCATCCTGGAGGATACTTTTTGCCATGAAGAAAAATTGGTCACAGTTGTATACTTTTCTTGCTCCAGGAACTTTGCAGGGTTTTAAGATTATGCCACAGCAGAGCAGAGGCATTATATAAAATTTGTGCTAATATATTCATATCGTGTTTCATTCAGTTACAGAAACAAGTGAGTGATATACAGTGTGTTTCCACCAAAGCTGAAAAGATAATCATCAGAAAGGCGTCAGTAGAAGATTTACACCTCTATCTTGCAGCAGCGTAAGTTTGTTACCGTTGTGTTCTCTTGTTTAGCTTCTCTCCATGGACAGTAAAGTCCATCACTAATCCATGTAGAATTCTGCCCATTCTAATAGGTTAGGGCTGTATCAACTTTGAGTCTGAAACCCGAATGAATATTTATCTTGCAATGAGATTATATTCAGTGGTCTAAATACCAGGATTTTTTTTTTTTTTTTTTTTTTTTTTTTTTTTTTTTTTTTTAAGCAACTTTTTTGGTGACACTTGTGAAGTTTGCAGTTGAGTTGGTGGTAAAAATTTGGATTAACTAAATTCTGTTTATTTCTTAAGGTAGTCAACATTTTAAAATTATTGCATAACTCAAAATCACATGATCAGTACTTAATGATGTCGTCAGTATGATGCCACTTTTATTTTGGTGTATTGTAGCACTGTGAAAGCATGGAGAGATTTAATGTAAACTGACACTATTGTGACATGTGTCTCTGATTAAATAGTGACAGTTTTGCTTATTGCATGAAACGAAATGATATACAGGATCTTTTGAAATCGTTAGTGATTTGTATTCTGCTGTAAACAGCTGCACTGCTTTTGCTTGAGGTAGACCAGTGTGATTTCATTAATTATGTCAAACTGAAAATAGTCAGTCATCAATTTACCATTTTTTTATATGTTTGATAAGAGGAGTCTGTGATCTTGAGCATGCACAAATTTTATGATTTTTTAAAATTTGTATTCATTTATTTTTTTATGGAGAATTAGTGAGAGGGTGTACTTTTATACAGTTTGTTTAGATCATGTTATTAGAAAGCAGGACATAGCACTTTTCTGCCAGCAGCATCAAGAGTTTGTTAAAAGTGTGCTTAAAAGCGTTTCATATACATAAACAACCTTGATAGATTCTTGTCACACTTATCACACAGTTATGAAGTTAAGATGAATACATTCTGTAAAATGCTCACTCATCTCTTTTACCTCAAGGTTACAATATTTGATAACTGCATTTAGGTTTTGTTTAAAATCTGCTTCTGTTTCCTAAATCCATGATACATTCTCATCATACTTGGTATTAATCATAATAAAGCTTAAACAATTAATTCTGTGATGTGCTTGCTTGCTCCTACAGCTTTGGGGTCAAGGTCACATTCATGGAAGATTTTTTTTGTTATGTTTTTAATTAAAGTTTTTTATTTGCTTGTATTTTCTTGACCTCTTTGTGGACGTTTTTTGGGGGTGACTCATTTTGACACTATTACATGCCGTGTTGTGACATGCACACTTGCTCCTTTGACCTTGGGGTCAAGTTTATAGATAAAATTTGTGTTACAGTTTTGGTTTAAGTTATCTTTCCAAAACACCTTAATAGATTTTCTTTATACTTGGGTTGAAGTGCTATGAAGCTTAGAGAATTAATTCTGCAACTTCCACTCTCTCAAATTTGATTGTTTGGGTCAAGGTCATAGAAAATTTGCTGGAAGGTTTTGTTCAGAATGATTGTATTTGCTTGAATTTCTTTAACACCTTGATGAATTTTATTTGTACATTTGGCAAATTATTATGAAACTAAGACAATTCATTTTGCAACATACTCAATCGTTTGATCATGGGTTCAGAATCTCACATCTTAAAGCAGTGCTTTGATTGTGCATTCTACATGCAGGTCCTGGCCTTCTTGGTAAGGTAATGACCCTTCCCTACCATGGGGATACATTTTCAGCTAAAAGTAACGTAAGAAAATGCACAAAAACCTATGAACTTATAGTGATTTTGGATTGCTTGGATCTATATCTAGTTTTTTAAAATAAAAACTCAATTTTTCAGAGGGAAATTACCAAGAATTTGACAAATAACCATTCTTGGTATTGCTACTCATCAAAATTACAGAAATATTAACTTGAATTATTGATTTTTTGCCATATGATTCAGTAATAAATTGAAGTAAAGAATTGATTGGATAAAAGTCACTCCATTGTCCAGTTAAAAAAATGAACTGTTCTTTTTGAGATATGCAAGCATTTGTATTTCATTTATTTGGAATCTAATTTTGTGCTGAAACTTTCTCATTTAAAGATCAGTTTCCAGATAAAATTTTCAGTTTCTGTATTTTTTTGGGCTTGTATCATGGCAGTAACCTTGCCATAGGCAGTGGCTATTGACCACTTTTAACACAACTAAATCAGGCCACGTTGTTGATGTTCTGTTCAGGAGCCAATGTTGGATGACTCTTACATACCAAACACCAAAGAGGTGTAATGATAATTGGTGATCATTTAGTTTATAATCCCAGGTCATTTGTACTAACACACAAATGGTTTCATTTGGCATCAGTCCCTCTTAAAAAAGGATAGAGATTCAGGGGTTGAAATTCACTTGCCCAGCTGGAAATTGTGAGTAAAAAGTTTTGTCATTCATGTGAATTTTCCAATCAATCACCTGATTGGGCAAGTACTTATTTGGGCCTGACTAGTGTTTATTTTTAATGAAAAGGATGTATTGTCAAGAACATTGTCAGTTTTTTTTACTTCAAACACCATACTCTCTTCTGGAAGTTTGTTTTCCATTTATTCTGATTAACTTCATACAAGCATCTTGCTGTCACTTTTCATTACTAATAAACACTTACAAGAGTGTGTGTGATTTATATTTTTTAATGTAGCTTTAACAATTTTTCAGTCATATTGCTACAATGTCTGCGGTTTGGCAGTTTATAGTGATGTCTAGCACTGGGGCATCGTGCCACAGGCATGTAGCATGATGTCCATCCCAGTCACTTTATCAGGACACCAGATTGACCAGTCCTAACACTAACTCTTAATGACGAATGCTTAGTGAGGTAGCTGTTAGTACCATTTTTATAAGTCTTTGGTATGAATTGGCTGGGGTTCGAACCCACGACCTCCGGCATCAAGGGCAGACACTCTAACCACTAGGCCATTGGAGCAGTCCTTACAAAAAAGAGAGAGAGATTAACATCATAATCTGTTATAAACCTTATAATAGTGGTTGAGTAAAGGTTTATTCTGGGCTTGTAAAACATTTTAGATTTTGCCTGAATGTGCAAATGTAATTTTATAGATTTTTTAAACCCGTAATATTAGTCTGGATCTAACAATAAATAATCACCTTCCTCAACAATGCTGAATTCAAAGCACTTTGATTTTTCCTAAGATTTTGATTTAATATTGTACTTCATTTGGTGCAAAAATAACTTGTGTTCACATATTTGAGATGCATAGCATCATTATGCATGTTGTTTCTTATTGTGCTACTTGTGTGTGTGTGTGTGTGTGTGTATATATATATATATATATATAGAGAGAGAGAGAGAGAGAGAGAGAGAGAGAGAGAGAGAGAGAGAGCATAGTTTAGTATATGGGGGCTATGAAAACACCATTTGTTTTTTTCTCTCTCTTTTCAGACATTTATTCAATCCATACAGTGTAGCAGTTTGCCTTGGCAAGTCTACTGCCGTTTTCAACAACCTAACTATCTACTTTTCTTTTCTTTTCCTTTTACAAGGTAATGTTATATTTACATCTCAGAGGTACTTGTAAAGTTTTGGAGTTCTACATTTGTTAACCTAATGTATTTATTTGAAAGGGTTGAAGTTTATAAGAATTACAAGGGTATTTATCTGCTATAAGGGAATACTTAATATTACCCCGTTTCTTGTTATCCAAGTGTTCTTCATCCATATTGTAAATTTCTGTGGAAATACCTGTTTAAGTTTGCTTCTTGCACACTACCAGTGTCAAATTTTTTATCAGTAACTGTAAACATTCTGTACAAAATAGAGTGTACATGTAATAACTGTGATACATGAGTTTTGCATTGTCAGCTTTCATATATAATGCTCCCTTTTTGAGCATCACTAATTAAGTTACTTATATATTTCCTTCATTTGTCTCCATTTTGTTATGAATACAGTGCATTAGTTGTAAGTTTAGAAGCATTGAGGCTATCTTGCTGTATGTGAGGCATTAAATTGGACACACCATGTAAACATCGGCATGGCTTATTTTGCATTTCCAGGAAATGGTTTCATTTTCAGGAAATAGTTGCATATGAAAGTTTTAGTGCAGTTGACCTTTCTGGAACCATGCAAATCATATCTGTTTAAAAGCCAGGCTGAACTAAATACCGTATTTGCTGGCCTATAAGGCAATACTTTTTGACCAGAAAATCTTAGCCTCGTCATATATTCCAAATCGACTTATATATGGATTATGTCATCCAAATCACTTTGTCGTATTTTTCATATTGAAAATAATTCTCCAAAAGTACAAAAAATAATGTGTAAAAAATATTTTGTTTTAGAGAAGAGATCTTATATGAAAAAGTATAGGATCCCACATTCAGTATTTTAAACAATTACATGATCGTTAGTATTAAAAATTAAAATATATGTAATTGCGCTAAAGCAGCATACACCAGTAATGTACATACATTGTTTGTAATATACATTGTTTAAATTTGATTACGTATTTGTGCGTTAGAATTTACAAGTTAGAAGAATAATAATCATGAAAAAGACATATTCCATCACAATTTTCTTCTTGCACCTTTTGATCAAATAAAACTTATGCCCCATTGAGAGACAGACAGACAGACAGACAGACAGACATAGAAAGAGATATGTCTTCACGATTGTAAATCAGTATTGTATTGTTCACATACCTGATGACTGATCTTACTCATGTACAAGTGCAGTACCATATTCCATTATCAATTAATACCACTAAGTAAGCAATTCCTTCTGTTTTTTTTTTTGTCACTTCCAATTATACAAGAATAACATGGCTTCGTTGTGGTATTTACATACTAATTATGTGCTACAGCTGTATTCAGTCATTCCAAGCTAACAATTGTTTGAGGTCAAGATTTGGCAGACAAGATCAGATTAGGGGGGCTACCAACAGGGAAATGAGGCTACCCATGGGTATTATGAATACCATACCATATAATGAAAGGAAATGCCAGGTGTTTACTCATGTGAATTCCTCAGCCAGTGACATCTTTTGAACTTGCTGATGGAACTGACAGCTATTTAAAGTAACTTACAGCATGAGCAAAGATCAAAAATCAATTGCTGACTAGTACAGGAAATATACATGCACTTTGAAAAAAAATCTTATTTGTTGGGAATGGAGAGGCCCATTATACTTGCAAAGAATAGCATAGACAGCATATGAAATGGTAATTCTTGGGATTTAACCTACTTGGTGTCTAAATGGATATAACTATTGTGAATATTTAAACCCTGAAGGTATGTATTTTCATAGTTTAAATTTTCTGTTTCATTTATTAATGTTTTCTTGCTTTCACAAAAGCTTCAGCTAAACAGGGTCAGTAAGGTAATAAAAAATTTAAAAAACATGAAGAGCTGAGATCTCTCTCTCTTTCTTTCATATATCGGACCATATTTTATTTTGATCATGATGTGCAAGAAGAAAAATGTGATGGAATACATGTGCATCCCTCTTTTTATATCTCTCTTCCCCATAAAACTGGGGGAAAAGCATATTAGCATTAATGATGGTAATCTGAAATAGCATAAAGTGATACTTTTGATATTTATGAAACCGGAAGTTGTTATTGTTTAATTCCATACATCATTGTTGTTTTTTTTTTATCCAATCTGTAACTCACCAAATTTTCAGGTGAGCTTCATTATATCTTGTGAAAAGTACATAATACATTTAAAATACTTCATGTCAAACAAATTAGGTACTTTTATTTACATTTAATGATTCTGACCAGAAAGGTTACTGAGTTACAGATAGGATAAAATTTGCAATGCTGTGTGGAACGAAGTGAAAAAGACAATCCAAGGGGTTACTAGAAACACCAAAATACACTGAAATACTCACCGAAATACACATGTATTAACATGTTCTCTGTGTATATATCGGTGTACACACAGGAATTATGATTTGTTTTTGTTTGAATAGCAATATAAAGTAAAATAAAATATAATGTGATTTTAATATGAATTGTTTACTTTTTTCCTATTTATAGCTAAATTCATGTAATTGTGTCACTCGGTCATACTTCAATCAACAGATATGATAAACTGAGAGTCGTAGTAATAAATACACAGAATGAAAGTGAAAAGGTTCAAAAGTATTGGCCGAAATTATATTATATATTTACTTTAAGTTTTGATTAATATGAATTAAACCTACTGACACCATCCATTCCGGAGATTACCTCTGTTCTTGAATGATCAATCTTTATCATACCACCTCCATTCTGGAACAAATGATCAGCCATTTATGTTACCTGTCCAATAAAGTACGATTGATTGACGAGTGCTATAACTAGGAAAAAAGTAAATAATTCATATAAAAATTGCTCCAGTCGTATATTTTATTTTGCTGTTTATTATTATTCAAACAAAAACAAATCATGATTCCTGTGTGTACACTGATATATACACTGAGATCATGTAATACATGTGTATTTAAGTTATTCAGTGTATTTCAGTGTTTATAGTAACGGCAATCCCAGGTATTGATCTGGTCTTGTCTTATTTTCAGCATCGACTTATATATGGATGTAGGATGGAAAAGTTGCCAAATTTGCTGATTCGACTTATATTCTGCATCAGCTTATAGGCTTGCAAATATGGTACATTAATGCTGCTTTCTGTTGAATGCAAGTAGCAGTCATTGTTTGTTGGCACTTCTTCAGGAAAAATCAGCGCAAAAACCTGATTATTTTTATATGGGATGCTATAGGATGCAATAACAGCTGATTGTTTCTGTAAGCATAATGATGGTACATGTAATAAAGCCATGAAATCAGCCTATGTTACAAGTGAGACATACTGCAGTATCTTCCAACAAGGTTCTCATAATTTTGCAAGAGAGCACAATAATAGGGTATTAAATGATGTGTGAATTGTATTATAAATAGCTCTCATTAGTCAAAAAAAACCCACCTAAAATTAAGTGAAGGAAGAAGAGCAATTAAAACAATATTTACCTGTTTATGTGGAATTCATGACCAGAGGTACACTAAAGAATTTGATAGTGAGGGACCAGTCTAGTTTCACAGTTTAGTAACAGGTACTGTAGAACTGAAACAGGTTAAATCTCATTGGAACTGGTAAATCAGTTAAGTGATCCATAGTCCACAACAAGGTAAAATATAATTGTAATATTTTATCTGGGCTACAATATTTTTGGGTCCTCTTGTCTAGCTTTCGATTAGAAAGAATAATACAAGACCATATAGAATTAACATCAAAAGTATTTATTTGTAAATTACCTTAAGTACAAGAACAGGTGAACATGCAATTACTGAATGTCAACACGATTACACATACGTAAATGTTTAAGATTGAATATGAGACTTATAAACCAGATAATCACGGGAGACAAAGGTGATTGACTCCCGTTGGGGAAGGTGCAGTAGAGCTTCAGATATAATTGCACCTTCTCCACCTCTCTCTAAGTGGATTTAAGAATATATTTGTAATGATTTATATCACATAGAGTTCACGTTATGGAAGTGCAAGAAAGAGCTGTTTAAGTCAGGGAGGTGAATAAGGTGAAGGTGAGGTATTAACCTTCAGGTGCTGAAACTGCTGAGTATTGTAAGATGAAGGTGCAACATGAGTTTGCCTTCTAACGAAGGTGAAGAGTAATGGTTTATTAGCGACTTAACGTTAATCTACTTATATGTTAGTTCCTGAGGGAACAATATGTATGTTTCCCAGGATTATATAGATTGTAATGATCTCTTGCCTTCACTTACATAGGTTAATCGCAGTGATAATTCACCAAAGATGAAATCATATCAACCAATATGGTAGCGGACAACACCTCATGAATAATAAATAAATTCTGGAATTCCCCGTAATGTCAAGCAAGCATATTATATTTCATTAGGTACTAATCACTGCAACTTGACTATGTTTATCTAACATAGATTGAGACATTATAGAATGGATGAAATGGGTACAATGTCACCCAATGCTTTACTTCTGTCTGCTCCAAACACTGGACAAGATAACAGTGAAGCTCTACATCACATGTACATGGTGCTATTTATAGAAAAAGGTCATGTGACCAATAGCCAATCAGATTCCATAGTGCTCACTGACCAAAAGAGTGCAAATGGCGGATTAGTACATATTGGCAGTGAGTGCACAACAAAACATAGGATTATGGAATAAATTGACCATGTCCTGGTGGAATTATATTACACTGCTATGACTAGCATGTAAAATATGCACAAAATAATCATACAAGGTTACAATACATACTGAATCTGTTTATCACATGGTGTCAAAACATCGTGAGTCAGCGTGTTCCAATACACAATGTAGGTAACAAAATTCACTTGCTAAATGCTGAAAGACATGTCCTAGATAAGTACATTATACGTATTACCATACAGAAAGCACACCTCTCATCTAGGAAATGATGCATAGTAATTACATTGTAAATTCATAATGGATGTAATATTCATTACATAATTATAGACATTCAATGGGGTCATGTACTCCAGTTCATCTGATTTTAGGTGTTTGAGCCAAATGAGTTCAAGACAGGATTCTTTTGTATTTATTTTTTTAAAATTCAGTTCATTTTTTTCTTCCAGGAAATGAATTGCTTTGTTTATTTTCCATTGCCATGGCAACTTACCAGTCTCTGTATCCATTGACATTACTGGCTCCTGTTGCACTGTATTTCTACACAGTAAGTTATTCATTTAGAGGATTCTACATGTTTAGCTTGGCAATTATGTTTGAATAATTGATGATTGCCTGCACTCACAGAAGTCATGAGTGAACACATGACATGAGCAATTTATTCAGCGTAGTTGCATATCATATCTATTATTCTATATAAAGAGTAATTCACATCTCTCTGTTTTGTAATTGAGAAAGCATAAAGTTACATTGATTGTTTTCATGTTTAGCAAATATATGCAGAGCTGCAAACAGTACAGATATGAATAAATCATGATTTGATGAGCGAGGAAATGTCAAGCACACTTGCAATATCATACAACAAAAATTATGAGAAATTACAGCAATAAATTTACAGGTACATGAACATCAAACATTCTGTGGTTCATCGAGAATGTATTTGTTGCATAATTAACACGAGTTTGTGACTGCCTGATCCAGAGATGCCAACCATTCCAAAATAATTATGTTCTATTTTCTAGTTGGATACAGTTTTATACAGACAATCACAACTTAAACACTGGTACATGTAGAATACTGCAGGGCTTGTAATTTCTGGTTTTACAACTCTATGATCTTAAACTATATAACAGAAAAAAGGGAAACAGACAAGTTTAGTACAATCAACAAATAATTTATTTCTCTAAGTTACAAAGTGAAAATTTAAAAGACATTTACAAAATTGTGAATTAAACCCCAAAATCCTAAATGTCCAAGAGAATAGAATGTTCTGAATGAATTCCAATAGTTTTGAATGTGCTGATATATCAGTTGTACTGATGCACAACAATGATGTAATCCAGAATGTCTTTGAATGAATTCTTAATAATCCCAGAGTAGTGTTTTAGTCCAAAATATCAATGAGCTCTTTGTAATTCCAGTGAATATTGTAAATAAATAATTTTTATATATGTACACAACTGCAAAACTCTGATCATAGATTCCCAAATATTGATATGAAACAGGAATGAATAATTGTTTACCAAATCCAGTGTATACTAATTTCACTTGACCTAATATACAATACATTTTCCTAGGAAAAACCTCAGGTTTTGAACTCAGATCCAAGTAACATATTGTTTTCTTCTTAGAATCATGAAAAAATACAGGTAGGCATTTACATTAACCAGAGACAAAAATTAAGCACACACTATGGATATACATGACACTGGTTGTAGTTCATTTGTGAAAGTATACATAACCACTTGTACCACAAAAGCAATCAGATAACAAACAATTAGAAATTCTGCTTAGTGCTCCAATTCAACTGATGAAGTTCAAGAAAGATCTTGAAACAACAGTGACTGATATAGATTATATTTGGACAAAAATTTTTAAATCTTGTACTACAGAAATTAAAAACTGGATGCACAAGGTATCAGTACTAAAAGCCATGCCTTTGCAGTCTATTCTGATGTGCTTAAACTTGACTTAGTAGGGTAGAAGACTGTAGGAAGCAAGTTTTAGCCAGAAATTACTTTCTATCTGTAATATTTTTGTTTGATATTTTTGTTTGAAGTATTCCAATTATTATGCTCAGATTCTGATTTTCTAGTGCTCAAATTCCTATTTCATGTTGGTAGGAGTTGGCATCTCTGTTAGTCCTGTGGGCCATTTGCAGTATAAAATTTTCATGGTGCCAAAACTAATTTCTGATTCATCCAGTTTTTATTATCAGTGGACAATATACGCAGGAAGACTTCACTTTTTGCAATTACCATTCTAAAAATAGTCTTTCGCCAGAAGTCAAACTTACTAAACATTACTGTGATTAGTTTTGGTCTTGTGATCTTATACATGCTACAATTAATGATCGAGCCAAATTTATCAATTTACTGCAGCCAAAATTGTTGACTTTGTAGTATTATGGAAAACTTATTCAGTGTTAGTGAGTGAGCAACAGTTTGAAATGGGGCCCAAGTGGCCAAGTGGTCTAAAGCACTCACTGTTATGGATCACCGCCATCTGACCTCTGTCTGTGGGGATTCGAGTCTCGGGCTTGGCCAATGTGGGTATGTGAGAAAGCTTGCCTGTAGCTTCTTGTGGGTCTGTGGTTCTTTCCAGGGTTTTCCTGGGTTCTTCCTCCACCATTTATACTGGCCACCATGTATAGCCTATCTTGTGCTGAAAATGGCATTAAATCTATAACAACAACAACAACAGTTTGAAATTTATCAAATGTTATTTGACAAAGTGTTAAAAGATATCTCTGATGTTGTTTGTAGTAATTGGGATAGCAGAAAAGGATATTCAAATTATGATATTGTTTAGCATTTATCCAATTAGGCAGATTTTATTTTGGTTTTAATAGAAAAATAGCATTTAATGATTGTACTTTTGCTTTGCTTTATCATGCTAATCAACAGATGGCCTCGTTTGGAAAGATTAGGAGCCATTTTACCGACTCAAAGGCAAACCTAGATGCAACACTGCATATATGATACATTTGGTCAATTTTTTCATAGTTGAAAATAACTGAAGTTACTTCAGCTCTCTAAGTAGCTAATTATGCTGATGATGGGGATTTTAGAGTTTATGTCAAATGCACACTCATTTTCAGTTGAATTGTCAGAATTATGATCAGAATATAAAGTCAGTAGTAATACTAATAGATGCAAAAATAGAAAAGTGGTTTTACAAATCAGTATTATTTTTTTATTTGGTTAAAATCAGTTAAGAAATACCATATAACCAAGTTGAAATATCATGGAGTTTGAGCAACTCTGCTGAAAAAGCATTCACTTTCAAGTCCATTACATCACTATGACTAGAGATTAGTAATGTAACCTCTCCTGGCCAAAAAAAATTTAGTTAATTTGAATTTACAATTACATACAGTTGATGAGACTTTGTACATCACAATTTTTATGTATCAAAAACAATATATTATGCATTAGAAAGGTCTTGGCACTACAAATAGAGGATGTGTTCACCTTAAAGGACTCGGGATGTGAACAGTAGATTAAGAAAAAAATGTATGTTCTTTTAAGTTGGGACAGCATCATGACTTGCTTTCAGTGTAAAATGCAGTGTCCTTAGTGGCTTTGATAATCATTATTTACATCAGTGTTTGAAAGAGTTATAGCCCTTGCTAAGCTTGGTGAGCATTAAAATTTTGTTTTATTCCGAAAGACACTGTTTGATACACAGTATGTAATGAATCTTATAAGTATTGAGTGCAAGCTTCCTTGAAAGACTCGTTTTGTCATGTTTGGTTTTCCAGCAATAATATGTGTAATAAATGATGTTGCTACAGTGTGCTTGGCTGCATTTCCCTGCACCATAACTCTGAATTTTCTGGACAGAATCTCTTCAGATTGAATTTTAGATATCCTTTCGAGGGTGTTTTGTGAAATATTAGGTTTTGAAATGCAAATGTGCATGTTTAATAACATTGTGAAAAATTTTATTTGCTAAGTCTTTCTGCAAGATAACTTGGGAACCTTTGGAACTGACATAGACCCTTATCTGCCAGTGCATTATATAACAGACTAAACAGGATCAAAGTTGTTTGCAGTAGGTCTTGACTTAAAAGCAAGTATGTATGTTTAGTTTTTGGGTTTCCTGCAATATCATTGTCTCTATAGGATATTACTTTAAGTTTGTGTCAAAAATAATCTTTCCAGTCAAAGAATGGACAGATATATCATAATTATTTTTTTTTAAGGGATGCACACAATAATGTTACCTGGATAAAACTTTTGCTTTGTTTGCTGTTTACATTTTTCACAGTGATAAATGATATGTTGTGTTTGAAGAAATTATATCTTTCTCTGATTATGCAAAATAACCAATAAGTGTCTACATTCCTTTGTGTAACAAAACCTTTGATAGGGAAATCCACCTTGAAAGCTGTACCATTTATGTTGGCAGATGGTGAGACATTAGAATCATTTTCCTGTTACCAGAGTCAGGGAGATAGTTGTCAATGTGTTAAGATTGTGTATTTTAAGTTTTAGCAAGTCAGAATCTCTGTTTAATATCATAGCACAGTTTGCAGGTTAGACAACAGGCTTGGTGGTGATAAAACTCGTAGCCAGTCAGAAATAACCATTGACAAGTAATGTAATTTATGATTGGTTGAAGCAAAATTTCAAGATTTTTATAAATCTCAGGTTCAGTTCTGCCAATTTGTTGTATTGCATTTTAAAGCTGATTCAGTCTAATTCATTGTGGATATTTCAGGTAAGAAATCCAAAAAGGGTGAACAGTCTGTCCGCTGATGCAGTCAACAGTTATGTTCGAACCACTGTGCTGGGTTTATTGGCCATTACTGGTCTTGTAGCTATATCCTACATTCTCGAGGGATCTACCAAGTTCCTATACTCCACATATGGTTTTGTGTAAGTAATGGAAATGGCTAAAATGGTTAAAAATTTAGCAAGGAATCTTAATTGGTTAAAGACATTATTCACAGTTAAAGCTATAATGAAATGATATACTCCTCATCGCAAGCTATGGGCAAAAACATGCTTGCTCCTTTTTCACTTGGGGCTGCCTGTGATAAAATTTCCTCATTTCTAATGAATATGTATGAATCTGCTCTACCAGTTGTTGCAAGCCTGAGTAAAATTGTCTTGGAAAGTTGACCCAGAATGACTTTTCTTTCTCTTTGAATGAACCAGTCAGAGTATCTCTTCCAAACACCGTCACCTACCAATAACGTATATGCCAACCATTATGCTTTTGCTGTAATCATTACAGTGTTTTTCACAAAATTACGTCTTACGCTAGATTGTATATGGATTATGCTTTTTTCGTACAGTCAAAAATAAAATTAAAATAAAGCAATAAAACTTTGTTTTGTCATTTTTATTATCTTCTCTTTAATTCCACTCATATAAATTTGAGAATATTCTTAAAAAGGTGACTGCTGCATAAGAATAGCTTAAGAATACTTTCCTTATTTGCTATTTATAGCAATTGTATATGACCCATTTCTTAGGAAAAAGATGGGTTTCTTCATATGTGAACTTTGCCTCACAGATTCATTTTATTGATAAGCTAATTAGTTAGTGAACCAGTCTGTACTTTTAAAGAAAATGGTGCCAGATGTTAAGTGAAATGCTTACTGTATGAGTTAAATGATGGAAAATGTTAGAGCAGATGGATCTTTTCATACTTCAAAACATGTCAGATCCGAATAAAGGACAAATCAACACCGCTTTACAAACCTTAAAAGAAGAATATGAAAATAACGTATTACAGCACTCTGAGCACCTATGATCACTACTGTATTCCAGATCGCGATCATTCAGTGAAAGTTACACATGTAGACTAATTAAAGTGAGTGCTGAATGTAAAATAATTTTTCAGTATATTTTATGTTTATGTTCTGAGTCTAATCCATATGGATATTGCCCTTTGTGACAAGAATTTTGACCGGCTACAGAACCAGGTTAGTTATAGCAATGTATCTTATTCATACTTGCTGTAAATTGTAATTCTGGCAAATAGAAGATGCCAGAATTTTAGAAAACTTATACTGGGTATCTGTTGAACCTAATGATCAGTTATCTGGGTACCCTATCAAAGGCAAGTTGTATTAAATGTGAACTTGAACTGCTTTCAGACCAGCCAACCCTCACAATTTTGGCGTGAATTTCACAACTCTAGATAGCGATTCACGGATTCATGCTGCATGCAGAAGAAATCATGAATTCACCAGTTTTTATTTGGCTTAAATCAGGAATAAAATAACTTTTATCCCGTTTAATTGCTAGTCATGATATCAGCAGTGGTCACTGATGCCAATAACAGTTCCATACTGCTATAATCTGAATATACCTCCCCGTTTGTTTGTATCACCCTACCAATTTCAATAACAGTAATTTTTAATGTGATAAAAAGTGCACAGAACTTAGTCAATTCATGCATTAATTTGTAATTTCTAACCTGAATGTGACCATCTTGGCCCTAACACTGGCATTCTGTGCACCTTTCATGCTTAACTGACTTTCCATACTAACACGGCACCATGTTGCTTACACTATGAGCGAGTCTCTTTTCCTCAGACAATATTGTGACATTGTTCATCCTATTCAGTAACTGCCAGATAATTCCATAAATTAACACAATGTTGAGAGTTTAGAATTTTATCTCATTGCACACATGAAATTACACAGCTTGTTAAATCCATGGGAAAAGCAGATTTGTAGTTGTCATTCTTTTCCATTGCTTGATTCGACATTGTAAATATTGAAGCAGACGACATAGTAATTTCATTCTGTGTACATTCATATGTTGTCCTGCTTACACCACTTCGCTGAAAATGGACTTGTCCAGGAACTGGAAATGACTGGTCAGCATGGTTGTCTTTCCCATTGAAAACTTTCATTTGGAGTGAAACACGCAGACGATAATGGTGTTAGGGCCCCCCTGGGCATAATCAGGTTTGAATATATAAATTAATAAATGAATTGATTAAGTTCTGAGCATCTTTTATCTCATTTGTGCTTTTCGTTTTTTTTAAATCGGAAGGGGGTTACAAACAAACGGGGAGGTATATTCAGTGATGTTAGCAGAACTAGATCTATTTGTTACAGTTTGCCCAGGTGCAAGCATTTTAAAGTATTTACAGATGGTTGTAGAGTTTGTAAATAGTTACATATGAATTAAAGTTTTGAAAATCAGTATTTTTTCCTGAAAATCAGTATTTTTGTCATAAGCAGTCTATATATTTGTATTCTGGGTGGGCAGCTATGAATATATTTTGATTTTCAAAGTTGGGGTTGAGCTTATTTATTGCACAAGCTTTTGAAGCAAAAACCTAACAGTCAAGAATGGACTAATTCTGTAAGAATTATGATATGCATATTAATATTATGATTGACTTCCTATTAAAACTCTTATTAAAGCTATGCTTGTAAAATGTCCCATCTTGAACCATCCTTCCCTTACCAGATGTCAATTTCAGTCTTATTATGCCTGTAAAATGTCCTATCTCTAATCAACCTTCTGTCACCAGGTGTACGTTTCACTCTTGTTAAAGCTATGCCTGTAAAATGTACTATCTCTAATCAACCTTCTGTCACTGTGTGTACATTTCACTCTTGTTAAAGCTATGCCAGTAAAATGTCACATCTCTAACCAACCTTCTGTCACTAGGTGTACATTTCACTCTTGTTAAAGCTATGCCTGTAAAATGTCCCATCTCTAACCAACTTTCTGTCACCAGGTGTACATTTCACTCTGGTTAAAGCTATGCCTGTAAAATGTCCCATCTCTAACCAACCTTCTGTCACTGTGTGTACATTTCACTCTTGTTAAAGCTATGCCTGTAAAATGTCCTATCTCTAACCAACCTTCTGTCACTGTGTGTACATTTCACTCTTGTTAAAGCTATGCCTGTAAAATGTCCTATCTCTAATCAACCTTCTGTCACTGTGTGTAAATTTCACTCTTGTTAAAGCTATGCCTGTAAAATGTCACATCGCTAACCAACCTTTTGTCACTAGGTGTACATTTCACTCTTGTTAAAGCATTGCCTGTAAAATGTCCCATATCTAAGCAACCTTCTGTCACCAGGTGTACATTTCACTCTTGTTAAAGCTATGGCTATAAAATGTCCCATCTCTAACCAACATTCTCTCACCAGGTGTAAATTCCACTCTTTTGAAAGCAGTGACTGTAAATTGTCCCATCTTTAACCAACCTTCTCTCACCGGGTGTACATTTCACTTGGCTCGACTTCAGCTGTTGATTGTATCTGACCAATATGTGGATTATCATCATATCCCTAAAGAACTTATTGCAGGTGGTAATATGGTTATAAATGAATCAGATTTTTGCTTAAAACATTGTTACACACAAGTATGCTCAGAGCAGAATGCAACAAAATTAAGTAAGTGTTAGTTGATTAGTTCTTTTATGTATTTAACCTTCACTTGCATCCTGAAATAAGAAATGGAAAATTTATACAAACACCATTTAAAGATACCATTTTGGAAAATTTCTCATGTTCCTCTTTCAGGCTCAGTGTTCCAGATCTTACACCCAACCTAGGTGTGTTCTGGTATTTTTTCACCGAAATGTTTGAACACTTTAGGACCTTCTTCATCTGTGTGTTCCAGATCCATGCTTTCGTCTATGTGGTACCACTGTCTATCAGGTTAAGGTAGGATCCATAGGCTTAATCTCTAGTTTCATTAAATTTCAGGCTGATATTCATATGATGGTAATTTCAGTCAGACTTTCCATATTAATAATTACCATCTATACTCACTTATAAGTCGAGTCAAGCTGCAAACAACAAAGATCCTGATCTGCAATAGCATAATGCATCTGCAGATGAGGGTCTGTGTTGTTTGTTCTACTGATTACTCCTTACAAACAGCACAGACCCAGATTGGCAGGTACATTATGTGATGGCAGATATGGATTAGTACAGTTTGGAGTTGGACTCATCTTATAAGCTAGTATATAATATACATTCTGTATTGTAATGGATTACTTCAGCAGGTTAATTCTGTATTCTTTACATGTGAATGAGTGTAGAAATTAAATGTGTGGACAATGCATTTCATGTGAGGCTTCAGTTGTAGTTGCTAATCAAGGCATCTGAAAGAACTTTGCTTCTAACTGTGGTTTTACCAGCTGCCACTATAAGGTTATTACAAAGTCTGATTTCATACAGTAAAATCTGGCTTTTAGGGTTGAACAATACCATTAACCTCTGAAGCAGATTTCAGAAAGGAAAACAACATTAATACCTGGTTTTTGTCAACTCATTATAGTATCTCTACTTTGATATCTTCAAATTAAAATTATTCTTTTTTTTTATTGAATTTTGTCTTTTTTGCCCTGTCACAGGGGCCTGCAATTGTTGCTAAGACCCCATTAGTGACAATTTATTTTTTGCATAATAATTAATGTTTACAGTGGTTACTGGAGATTACTATAAGTTTCACAGAGGCAGTCAATATAGTCATTGAATATATTTTGGTGGAGTATTTTGGAATTGAGACTTTTTGGACAAAAACCTTGTTAGCATGATTAAGTAGAACTCACAAGGTAGATAAATTAAATTTGGCAAACATATTTGTAGATGTAGATGACCTGTTACATTTTAGGCCATTATTGCTGTCGTCAGTTTTTTCGTATTTTAAAACGCCTATTGGTTAGAGTGTCCACCTTGGATGCAGGAGGTCGCAGGTTTGAACCCCAGCTGAATTATACCAAATACCTATAAAAATGGTACTAGCAGCTGCCTTGTTTGGTGCTCAGCATTAAGAGGTTAGTGTTAGGATTGGTCAGCCTGGTGTCAGGATAATGTGACTGGGTGGGGGCATCATTCTACATGTCTGCAGCTATAAAAAAAACTGCCTCATGGCAGACATCATAGTGATATGACAGAAAAATTGTTAAAGCTACATTAAAAATCCAAAACATACGCACACACACACACACACACCCACACATTTCATATTTTAAAACTTTTTGGACTTTTTTTGGGAGAAAACCTTCTTCCAATGATTCAGTAAAAACAGCTTTGGGGAGAAAAAGAAATTGATATGTATGTTTGTGTATATATGTAGATGGCCTGTTTAGATTTTCATGCCATCATAGCAATTTTTCATTTTTCTAAAATTCATTTACCTTTATGTATTGAATATTTTGGTCTGTAGTGTGGTTGTTGATTCTTTACAAACACAAATCTAGTCACATCAGTTGTTTAACAGAGCCTTGAACTTATTTTCCATTACTGTTAATAATGCATTTTTTTTTTATAAAAGGCACCATTGCAGTCCAAAAGGTCAATATAACAAAAGTTTAAAAAAATGTTATTACAAGCTAGAAGTGAATGTCTTTGCATATATATTTTAAGTTTGAATGGTAGTTCTAGGTGAAATTGAAGTCACATTTCCATAAAATGTTACCAGAAAATGGTGAAATTCAAACATGACCTGGGCCTTATTAATGTAAAGCCTAGTACCAGATTTTATTTCAGTTAAATTTGTGGAGCAGAAATTACAATTTAGGATGGGCAGGATGAGACATGATAGATTGACACATGCAATATTATATGCATCTGTATAGATATGGTGGAGGCATCAAAATTATAATTTATGGGAAGATTTAATTGATTAAAATTGTTCTTATGGTCTTAATGTCTTCAAGTACTGTTGATGTATAAATAAATATGTTTCTGTGTTTATTTAATCATGTGAAGCAACAGAAAAAGTATACTGAATCACAAGGTACCCGGACAGTGCAGCTTGTATACACTTGCATAGCATCTCTGTGGTTCTGAATTCTTACAATGGTTCCAGTTCATCCTATATACCCCTGCATGAAATTGAACCAGTGTAAGAATTCTGACTCTTAAATGATGAAATAATTTTGAATATCTGCTTTCCTTGCAGAGACCACCCAGTCTTTCTAATGTACATTCTGGTCGTTTTGATGAGTATTTTCAAGTCATATCCAAGCTATGCAGATGTTGCCCTCTTGACCTCACTGTTGCCACTTTGGAAACATATTTTTAGCTGTAAGTATCCGATAACTTGTAACCAGTATCAGAGCAAATTTGTCCAATTCTAAACATATAGTCATTTCAGTGTTTGATAGAAGTAGTTGTTGTTTTGGGTTGAATGCCTTTTTTCAGCACATTATAGGCTATACATGGCATCCAGCATATTTGGTGGAGGAAGAACCTGGGAAATTACTGGGAAGAATGTCAAACCTACGGGAAGCTACTGGCAAGCTTTCTCACATACCCAAACTGGCTGAGCCTGAGACTCAAACCATGTGGACCTAGATAGAAGTAAAATGTTTTTTTTTTATTCAGTAAAAGTAATATAACAACTTTTTGTCAATATTCTAAACATTTTGCTAAACAACATCGAAAATGTACAGTTTTAAAAAAATTAGAAAGCTTTGATGTTTTGATCTGTACCTTTTGTAAAGTTGCTAGTGAATAAGATGTTTTCTTCCGCTATACAAAATTTATTGAAATACACCACTCCCTCTATAACTCGTGCCCTGATAACTCGCGAACCTGCTTATAACGTGGGGTCAGGCGTGGATCCCATTTTTTAAACCAGAAAATACCCCAAAAATTGATCCCTATTATTGAACTTGAAGAAAATCGCAATCAAAATTAGTAAAGGAAACTTTGATATATCGCTCGTTTTATCGTCAAAAACAGCAGATAGGACCTGAAATTTTAATCAAGATTATGAAATATCAAATTTAAAAATAAGTCATAAAATTTTTTTACATTTTCTTTTCAAACAGTAGTACACCGTAATTAACGATATGTAAGGAAATTTCGATCAATGAAAATGTCACTTGCAGAGTGGAGGCAGTACTTTAATAAATAAATACCAATTAAATTATTTTTTTTAATCAATTGAAATTTATGTTTTAGTTCTATCTTTTAGTTCCTTTTAAGTGTAATCATCATAAATACAACATGTCCTCTTGTAATTAAACGTAACACATGCCAATCTACCATAACAGCTATGTCTGCGAGCATTTCTCTGAGAACCTAATTAGGTGCCAACCGTGTTTTGATAACTGATTTGCGGAAGTATTTGTTGTTTTGTTGCACTGAATTAAAAGCTGGCCTCCTTTGTGTTATCACATTAATTATGTCTTTTGAATCAAATAAAGGAGCTGGAATAAAAGAAAAGTTAAAAGGCACGAAAATTTTACAAATTTAAAATCTAGCGGCCCCGGTTGTATGTCGAGTGAACTCACTTCATTTGATCAATCACTGTTATAAATGTTATTGTGTATGTAACATAAACTACCTTAAATTAACAGACTCATTGGTAACTGTGATCAAAGATAACCAAGTGAAATGAATACTTCGTAAAATTAAGAGCTTGGTTTCACAGATACGGACCATTGTGGGCAAGCAAGTTTCAGAGAATTTTTGAACTGGCACTTAGAGATATCCTCAAGGATGATAAGAAGTTTCATTATTACTTCCAGTGAAATTATGACATCAATACTGTACTAACTGAACAATACAAAAATTGAGATTCGACATAGACGATTGTCTCATGAAATAAATTTCGCGTGTTTTTGAAGAAAAGGGATCTTGTTTGGTGGTGCATCGACAGTTAGTCTAGTTTCCCACTCTTTTGACTCCCAATTTGACAGGATACCATTAAATACCACTCCAGGAACCAGACTCATCAAGAACACAAAAAGCAGTGACATAATACACAGATGTTTTGCGTACACGTGATGGTTGTTGAAACCAGTGGAACGATCTTTCACATGTTGGACATTTTGAAAATAAATGTTATTTAAACAGAATAACGAACAACTTTATTAGAAAAAGCGCGTTATTAAAAATTATTATCAACGTGATTGTAAAATGAGCATTCAGACATTAAACGGCCCAGTTCCCTACCCCCCCACTGCGCTGTTTTCTCGATATCTAAGCGAATTTTTTCAACTTTTGGAGGTCCCTCGGTAACTCGTGCCCTCGCTTATAGCGTGGTGTATGTTTGTGGACCCCGTTGTGCGCGACTTATTGAGGGAGAGGTGTATGTCTGTTAGTCACATAAGCTGCATTGTGCTGATAAATTTGGGTTGGTCCAAATGAAACGTGAACAAATTTCGCCTTTAATCATCATGCAAACTTGATTTGAAGAGCAACAATTGAACTCATCTTGAAATTGCATTTGTTATAAAAACAGACATGAATTTCAGTGAATCCAACTTGTTTATGTTACCTTGCAGGATGAAGCACATGTTGATTTTGTTCATTATGGACCATTATGTTATTGTACAGGTCCTGGACAGCTAAGTAAATATAGATAATAACTAAATGAATGATGAATTGTGCATACCAATTGCATTTATACTATGAACAACACAGACTTAACGTTATTTTGAGGTCCATCTGTTTGGGAAAACTTGGACAGCCATTGATGCAAGATGCGATACCATTTCTTTGATCAACAGTGCATCTTAAAAATGATTATCAATACTTAATTAATATTTGGTACCAAACTATAAAAGGAAAATCACTTACTGGAATCAAACTTATTTCCCAAAGAAATATATTGCAGTGCTGTTAGATGATGAGAACTGCAAACATGCCAACCCTTGCAATTTGACCATAAACCTTACTGAAATGACTCGTAAATTATGAATTTGATGAATAATTACAAAATTACAAAAATATGATCATTGTGATTAAATCTGGATATTGGCTTGTCTGTGTTTGTTGTATATCCAGGTTTCATATTAGATTCAGTGGAATTTTTCAAGGAACCAGTCTAACTTTACAAGGTACCACAGATGCTTTAAAATGTGCATATTTTTTTTATGCAAAATTCCTGCATGATCAAGCTTTTGGTTATATAGCATTTTCTAAAACTTTTTTATAGTGAACGAAAACTTGTTGCAGATGAAAGAAACAATAAGCCTCCAAAAAAGTTTCAACAGTCATTACATAAATGTAAAAAGGAATATTCAATTTCTTTGTGGGGAAAAAAGCAGGAAAGGCAAAAATTATGTTTATTGGACATCAAGTGTTTATTTGTGTATGTCCTGTGGCTGAGAGATTATAAAATTTGAGCTATAAATATTTTCTCTGTTACAGTATTTTAATGTAAAATTATGAAACACACAGATTTTAGCAAACTTGCATCTATATTTGTTTTTCAGATATGAGAAACAAGTTTGTCGTTACCAATATGTTTGTATGCTGCAGTGTGTTTGGTCCCATCTTGTATCATCTTTGGATTTACGCTGGTAGTGCTAATGCAAACTTCTACTTTTCAATAGCTCTTGCCTTTTCCTCAGCAGAGGTAAGATTTATTAATTTTTTTTTTTTTCTTTTATGAGTAGATGTGTGATAATTTTACTCAAGCAGCTTCATAACTACATGTCAGTTGATACTTGATGTCAAATGACTGCACAATACATGTTAGTTGACACTGGATTTCAAAGAACTGCATGACTACATGTTAGTTGACACTGGATTTTAAATGACTGTATAAGTACATGTCAGTTGACACTGAATTTCAAATGACTGCATAACTACATGTCAGTTGACACCACATTTCAAATGACCACATAACTGCATGTCAGTTACACTGGATTTCAAATGACTGCATTACTACATATCAGTTGACACTGTATTTCAAATAAAGGAAGAATTTATTTGGATGAAAAGAAATTGTTAATAGTCATCTGTTTTTTTTAAAATTAATCTGAGATTATTTGTTCATACGAGTTCTTGCTTCTATTTCACATATTAATTATAGCTTGTGTCTGAAGGGCATTTTTATTCTCTTTTTCTGACAGCTAATTTTCAGCCATTTTCACCACAGTCTGAATTTAAAATGAACATTGGATAATTTCTTCAAGCTGTACTCAGTCAATATGCAGTACAGAACGACAGCTAAAGGATATTTTTAACTTATTTAGTCCAAAAAAAGTACAATGTGTAACAAACCCTTTGGAATACATAGTAATTAGGAATTTGGTCAGGAAAATTAAACATTTTGTTTCCAAGAATTGAACAGTCTTTACTATATTTTTTTCTATTTATAAGAAATTGAACAAATATCAGTTCAATAAATATGTATGTATAAAAATATATTTTATAAGTTGTGTTTACAAATTATAACCCAGATGTGTATTTTTCATATCAATGTAAAGTCTTCCAAGAAAAGGTGAAAGAATCAAGCAACTTTATATTCATTAAAGCACACTTTCTCATGTTTTCAGGTATTCTTAGCAACAGATCTTCTGTTTGCTTACCTGAGAAGAGAGTTTGACTTGAAGCATGGAATAGAACAGAAGCTTGAAAATGGAAAAACTGCTCAAGTTACATTAGAATAGTGTCAGGAACTGTTATCTTGATTTGTGTTTTTTTTATGGATCAAATATTGACAGAAGTCTTTTTTGTGCACAGTAACTTCAGAAACTAAGTATTATTAGAAATTCTGATCAATTAGGAATTGATGACCAAGCTTTTGCCTTCATGTTGGATATATTGTTCAAATATGGAATATATGGGGTATTAAGGTCACAATATATATTGTCCTCAGATGTGTGCTTTTTGTCTCACCCTTTTTTGGAATAATGCAAGACTTATGTTATCAGTCATCGGCATCAGCTCAATGCTAAAGCTTTTTGTGAACCCATAACTCTGAAAATAACTCAGAAAAAGATTAGATGCCATTTTCTGCTGAACCCTTGTTCAATGTAAGAATGCTGTTTGATTTGAAAGGTTCTAGAATTAAATAAAGGGTAGGATAGGAGGGCACTTAATTTAAATAATATAAGTAGTTGGGATTAGCCTTTTCAACGTTATTGGCTATATCATGCTGAGGAAATGGGAGTTAAGTGCCTTTCTTAAGGACACACCAAGACAGCTGACCCTGGCTAACCTGAGCAGGTATTGAACTCAAAACTCCTGGATAATGAGTCAGGTGCTCTATCAAATTGGGTAACATGGTTCATTAGTTGATTGTTATAATCGAGACTGTCATTAATTTGTTTGTACATGTCAAATAAGAATGTTATGACTGGAGTCTTTACAAAATGCTTTCTGATCTACCCCACTCACCAGCCTTGAACAAATTTCAATATGGAGCAACTCAAGTTATTCATTCAACATTTAATAGAAGGAATTATGATAAAAAAATGTATATTCTTTTAAGTTAAATTTAGTGATAATTTGATCACATTTTGCTGTTTTATGTTTGATGAAATCTGTATGTTTATTACATTTCTCTTTCACATTGGAGGGTTGCAATTTAATTAAGAGTTGAATTTTTACATATATTTTTGTGCTCATACTGTACATGTACTGTTCACTTTCCGTGTTGTTGTTTTTTTCACGTGTCATTTTTTCATATATTTCTTTGGTCTGTAACTGTATCACAAGTGGGTGACATGCATGGGTGAAAGTTCTCCATCATATGACTGAAATTCCATCTTCATAATGTCCACACAGGTCAAACCTCCAAATCATGCAAATCCACTGTTTTTTGGTGTAGGGGGTGGGGGTGGGTGGGTAGGGGGTTAAAGTGGTTGGAAAGTGTTAGTAGGGAAAAAAATCAATGCTTAGGGATACAAAATTTTAAAGTTATGATTTACTGTTGAGTGAGCAAACAGAAGTTTAGCAAACAGAAGTTTACATATATTCAGTTCACTCGTGGCTCCTCAGATGTATTTTACTGAATCAAGAAGTTCATGCTTCACTCCATAATTCAGTGCCCACTAATAACTCAGTCGTTATATTCCACTGCTATTTGATTCCTACATTTGCATCATAGAAACGATAGCAGATAGAGGGCGTTAAAATATTTGAGTGAGTCACATTGGCCAATTCTATACCTCCATGTATATTATTCACCCATTGTTTTCTTTAATCCCCCTCCCTTTGCTTTATAGAAAGATTTTTAAACAAAATAATTTGTTGCATCATCTTGGCTTTGTAGTTGTCAGTTAGGATGATTGGAATTTACCCCATGCTAAATTCACAGAAAATAACTGTATTTGTTTTTTTTCCTCTTCTCTCCAATTCAGTACAGTTACAAATGTATAAATTGCTAAAAGAAGAGAATCCACCTTTTTCCTGAGCTGAAATTTTGAAGCATAAGTGTCTACTTCTCCCAACTGCTGGTCCTGTATTGAGGAAAATGTATTGTCTATTTCAGTGGGCTTATACAATGTAAATACGTTGACCAACTTTAATGGTGACAACAGGAGAATGACTTTTTTATAAAAGGCAGTCAACATACAAAAGCAGTGAATGCTAACAGATTTAAGACTGAGAAAATATTATTTGTTGACTAAGAGAATGAGAATGAAATTGTTTAATATCAGACTGTTAGAATGAGGAATTGTAGTTATTTGTTAACTGAAAGAGACTCGAGGATTTATGCAACCATCTAAATGTTTCATAGAACTGTTGGTCATGTTTGTGTGTTACATTCAATTTTGGATCTAGTATATATATATATATTCCAAGTCCATTCTAATTTATAATGTATCAAACATTTCCATTTGAATTTCATGTTCAGCTCCTGAATTTTCACATTTACCTAATAATAATGGCAATCTTATTGTCAGATAAAGGAAGAACTTTTTTCACAGTTTATGATGAGAAATTTATGTATTGATGATTCAGTGGAAGTATGCATTATATTAAACAATCAGAATTTTGGATTGTTCAGATACAATTTCCATAGTGTAAAAATTACTCCTTTCTTTTGACCTCCAGCCTAATTTTCAGTATTGTGGTTTTTCACAACTTTCACCCATGAATATGTAAAAAAAAAAGAGAGAGAGAATATTTGCTATTTGAATTTTGAAATCTTTGGTAAGATGCAACCATTTCAGAGCATATTCAGTGTTCATTGACAGGAATCTGAGGAAATAAAATAAGAAACTTATATCCAGTGAAAATCAAAGCAATCAAAAAGGCAGTTAAATTAAGAGGTTGGAGATAAAAAGAGGCTAAAATACCATATCTTTTGATACTGAGGGTTTATCTTCATGAGTATCATTTTTCAAAGAATGACTTTTGTTGTGAGACATTAATATTTTGTATGATTTCAGCCCATCATTGTCCATGGAATGATGCCCATCTCTGTTACCAAATACTGTATTTGTTACTTGTAATAACAACAAAAGTTATGATCTTGCTAAATTTAAATTTTGGAGGGGGAGGGGGTTAAATCAAGGGAGGCAACTCAAATTAAGATAAATTATTAGTTCAGATAGTTGCTATCTCCCTTGGATACTAATCCACCTATGGTAATATTTGAAACAATACAGAAATGCTCTTAAAAGAAATTGCCACAACAATTCCTCAGACTGTATACCAAATGTTAATATAAATTCTCTAGTGACAACAGAAGAAACGAAATTTGGAAAAATTATTACAGCAGTATAAATTATATTAGTATAAAGTATCACAGCGAGTAATATTTCTGGAGTTGCATTCTTCAATGTGATCTCCTTCAAATTACTATCATTTTTGCTCTCAAAAGATCAGTATTCTCAAATCTTTTTTTAGAATTGTGATGCCTTTCATAGGGTATTTATCATGAATTAAGAAGACTAAAAAATCCATTGAGATTGAACGGTCACAAACAAAGTGTTTTAACATGATGCCAAGAAGTTTGCACTATGCATATCATGTTCAGACGTTTGCATTAATGACAAGTGAATGCAGTGCTTGACAGAGTCTTGTAAATGCATCTTGTTTACCAGTTCTTTATAGATCACCAAGAAACTTTGTACATGTTATGGTTGTCATCTGAAGATTTTTGACAAGTGACTTTGGTCTCATTTTCTTGGGTAGAATAATGCCTGCAGCTTGCCTTGCAGATCTGTTATGGAATGTTGTAAAACTTAACATATAAATATGTACTTATTTAACATATCATTGTTCACCTGCAGTTTTTGTAAGAGTTATTGCCCTTTTTTGATGTAGAATTTGACACTTTTGTGAATGCAACTACTCTTGCAGAATGTAGTGGATTGCTATGAATATCTTACCCAGTAATGGCTGTAACTGAAACTTTGGTACAGTGTTACTCTATGCCTGAAATTTGTAAATGGATTTATTTCTTTCCATCATATCCATAACTGGTTTGATACTGTGTTCTGCAGAACTATTGTTTCAGCTACTTTAGTCTCTTCTTCATGACACCCAACCTCAGTCTCTCCATCAGGGTGTCATTGTTGGATGGAATTCCTGAAAATGTCAGGAATAAGAAGAGGTTTCTCCCTTGCTTAGAAAAACCTTATTATTTCTTCCAAAAAATTGGTTCAAGGTGAGGGGAAAATAGGGAATTTTCAGAGATGCCATGTAAGATAAATGAAATGTAGAAAACTTGGGTTATATAAATTGTAAGCTTCAGTTGATACTTTGTCCAGTCAACAAAGCTCAGATATTTAGGAAATTGCAAATGTATTCTAAATGCATGTCAAATAATACATTTAATGTCTGTAATGTTAAGAGCTGCATATTACTGATAGTCAGTAAAAGGTTGGTGAGGGTACTGTCAACAGTACATGTGGAAAGTTTTAAACCATTTTATAAAGTGTAAACCCTTCATGCAAGGCTGTTAGGGCTGTTCCAGTAATACATGCTTTGAACACAGGGAAGGCACATTCAGTGAGGAGTGACCCAAAGATGCAGTTTAGAATTTATGTTTCTTATGAACTCCTCGAGTAATCAGATTACCCTGGTATAGATTTTTAAAAACTGACTCAGCAGGGTACCATATATGTTTAAATGGAGCAGCCATCACTAGTTTTGGAGAATAAGCAGTGTATATTTCCTTTACATGTGTCACATGCACACAAAATATAAGCATTGGATTTACAAGTTGGAAAATCAATGAGTGCGCGAAGAAAGGCAAATCTTTTGGAGTAACTTTAGTATCCCATATTGATTTAAAGTTAGTTAAAATTGTTGATAATAAAACTGAAATATAGAATAATAGTACATATTTCTGGCAAGTGGCCAAGTGGTCAGTAGTGCTTTTTGTTACAGATCACTGCCATCTCACCTCTGTGTGGTTCAAGTCTTGGGCTTGGCCAATGTAGGTACATAAGAAAGCTTGCCAGTAGCTTCCCATAGGTTGGTAGTTTTTTACAGGGTTTTCCCAGGCTCTTCCTCCACCATTTATCCTGGCCGCCATGCATGGCCTATCTTATATTGAAAAATGGCATTAAACCCAAAACAACATCAGCAACATATTTCAGTCTTCAAATTGAAGTTGTCAGATGTGTATTCCCATTGACTGTACAATGTATGGCTCAAAATACACATTTTTTTGTTTAAAACAATAAGTACATTTCAGATCACAACTTATCGTGCTTATAAAGCACTCTTTTTGATACATTTTGATGAGTCACCTGACCCAGTGTATCTGCATTTAAATGAGATCACTTCATGTACCTTCAGTCATGTGAACATTTAAAACTGTGTAAACATGACCATGCTTTTGGTTTGTATTGCTGTTATGATTTATTACTGATCATTCTAATCACTCTAGAATTCAAATGTTTAAGAAAAAAACCAAAAACTCGGTTCATTCCATATTATTTCTTCATCACGGACAAGGTAAGTTTATCCCTTTACCTTGATTGGCACTATAATATTTCAGGTAGGTACCTGATTTTGCCCTGAAAAATTATAGTGGACCAGAAATCAGCTGCAATTTTCCATTCCTGATCTGACTCAACTTAGATGTTAATCAGCTGCAATTTTCCATTCCTGATCTGACTCAGCTTATCCATTATTAACTTGTATTTTCTTCATCAACTGAAAAATTTCCCACTTTCTCCAAAATATTTCTTTTCAGTTTGATTTATTGCTTAATAATGCATTTCTGCCAATTTTCTGTAAAGAAATTTTGTCTCTTGCATCATTTATACGACCTCAATAACGTATCACACTTGCAGATATCAGTGACATAAAGGTGAAATTCTGCAGACAGCACAAGCCCAACATTTTCAATCACCAAATCTATTGTCTTCATTGAAGTGAATCACCATCTGACAATTTTGATTGCCAGTGGCAATTTTGGCAATTGCTAATGCAACATAATCTACAGTTTAAATGATGTATATGCACATATATATAAATTTCAACACTTATACTTTGTTTCTAGTACTGCAATAGTTCCTTTGTTTTAGTGCATGATTAAATGTCTAATTCAGGTAGTAACTTGGACTGTTGCACCATAGTAGCAGATTTGATTTTGAAAAATTCATTCTTTCAATTGCAAAAAGTTGTTGAATCCATTTAATTAAGGCCATTGATGGTCCTTGAAAATTTCCTAGAAAACTATTGGTAAATACCTCAAATTATTTATTCAAAAACTATGGGAACCCTGTTCTTTGTCTACAGCTACATAATAAAACTCATTTTAAATGTAATAATTACCATCTTGAATCTGGGCCAGTAACTGTAAACATGTTACCACTTCAGTTGTCAAGGTTATTTTGTTATAAAAGATGAGTATTTGTAAAGACTGAGGTTTAAAAAACATCAGGCAAAAATTGTTTTCATGACTTTCCTCATACATGTGTTAAATGTCAAATACCAGCATGTTGTATTAGGATGTCTTCATGTTTTCTAACGACTTATTCAAATAAAGAAATTTTTTGTATTTTTGTATTAACTCCTTGTTTTTCCACTAGTTATGACTCCAGGTCATCAGATTTAAAGTTACAGGAGAAATTTCACTTTGCTACAGTGTTTTCAGCCAGTGTTTTATGTAAGTTACTCCCATTCTGTACATCAGACTGAAGCTTATGCGTAGTCTCTTTTCTACGTGGAGAATATAATGTTGTGAGGAACATCTGCGGTGTTGGGTATCTTTCTAAACATTTCCTTATCTTTTTTGAGTGAATAACAGGGGTCTCAAGATCTCTTGTCATGCATATAAAGGGAAATTTAAAGAATGCTATCTCATGAGCACATAATAAATGTTATTATCACATGGCACACTATACCTATAGTGTGAGCAGTTTAATATTTAGATATTACATGTTAATATATCACTTTATGTGATTTTGATTGGTCCAAATAAGCCCATGAAATTATTGCACAGTATTCTTTTTACCGATTGACTGCAATCATGGGAAAATGTCATTACCATGCCTACTGGAACTTTTTGTTTTTACTGTTACTACTGAGATCAATAGCAAATAAAACAGGGAATTGGTCAAAGGATCCATTTTACAATATGTGTTTCAGACCAGCTACTGCTCCTGATACTGATCACTAAAAACCATAACAAGGCTATCACTGCTGGGTGGATGTTCTTTATATTACTTTGGAAGTGTAGATCAGCATTGGAAATTCAGAATAATATCATGACATCATATACACGTACTTGCAGTGTTGATAAACAAATATGAGCATTAATAATAATAATAATATTTCCCAATATTTTTTTATACAAAAATAACAGCCAAGCAGATGAAAAATTTATCTTAAAGATTGGTATTAGAATGTATTTTAACTTATTTTGCACTAAACCAATTTAAGCAAGTTCTTTTTTGGTTCTAATAATATTTGTCAAATCATTTTTAGGCATGTGTAGTTTAAATAAACTGAACTAAAATCAATGGAAAAACAATCGCTATTCTTGCAGATTAAAAAGGCAGCAGCCCATCCCCACCCTTTCTCCCATTAGACTAGTACCAATTTTACTCTGTAGTGAAATCTACTAGTCTCTGACTAATGGACAAAGATTAGTTTCAAACACTGAAAATGTCTACATAAACCCATTTTCAGAATCCTGGATCTGACAATTATCCAAATAATTTTCATTTCAAATAACATTATTGTTTTGATATTTCAATTTAAAATAACATTATTTGATAGTTTTGGTATTTTAATTAACGTTACATTATTCTTTACTTTGATATTTTAATTAAAATAACAGTTTTCTATTGTTTTATATTTTAATTAAAATAACATTATTCTATAATTTTGATATTTAATTTAAAAAAACATTTTTCTATAGTTTAGGTATTTTTATTTTAAATGACATTATTCCATAGTTTTGGTATTTTAAATAATATTATTCTTTAGTTATTTTAATTTAAAATAATATTATTCTATAGTTTGTCATTTATTTTTCATGGATGCAATCATTTTTTACATACACAAATAATGTCTCTGTTCCTTGAAACTTTAATCTCAATGACATGCCTTTCAGTGAAAAATGCAAATGCAATTTCTTTTTTCCAGTTATGTTCCTTTCATCACTGTTTTTGTTTTCTCTACTAAATAGTCATAAATTGTCATAAATCTGATGGAAATTCATTTCTTAATTTTAAAAAAAAAATCTCCACCGAGATTTTTGAGAGCAATAACATTATGAAATGTTGGACGTCAACATCACACTTACACCTATTATTTTAACTCTGATCCATCCTTTTTCCTGCAAATTAGGGCGTAAGGAAAGCGATACGAAAGCGATGGCTGTTGTCCTTGACATTATCATTGTTCATATTCAAGATTTCTTTTAACTGTTTGACAATTCTCGAGGCTATAATTGATATACTTCTCAAGTTCTGACATTGTGATCATTTGTAAATCTCCCAGCAGTGAGTACCTCATTTTGGAATTGCAAGATTTTGCAAGATAACCAGAGAGCACTACTTTCAGGTATTGTGAAACTGGTCCATGGATAGCATGCATTTAGCAAGGGGTGGGGGGAATACCTGTAACATAGAATCCTCCTTATATACAAGAGCGACTTAAAGGTTAACTTTTAGGAGTAAATAAATTCACCTCTGTTCACAGAAGAATGTGGACATAAACCAGTCTTTAAACTGGATAAATGTTATCCAACTGCAGCATGTTATGCCATAAACTAGCTCTTATCATATGATGCAATTCTGAATTTGCCTATGTCTACTAGAGTAAACTGTTCCAGATCGAATAATGCAAATATCTAGTCACAAATACATTACTGTAAATCTGGATTATCTGTATCCATAATCATCACTTCACATATCCAACAATCTGAATTCTTAGAAGTGAAACTGATAGTGACACACTCTCGTTGTTCAAACATTTCTGTGTGACATCATACTGAAATTGCATATATATTCTCTGATGGAAAATTATGTTGTTTGAGTCAAATATTTCTATTTATTCACAAGGACAGTTGCTTTCTGAATTATGATCAGTAAAAATTGAACTAATAAATTTTACTAGTTATAGAACAGCCCAAAAAATTCCAGGGCCTATTTTTTATGTGCAACAAATGGAACATGCAGCATATGAGTCAAAATGAGTGAAATTATTTCTTTTTCTTCTTTCACTCCTATTTTCATTAAAATAAAAACTATGTGATTAACAGAATCTCAAATGAGTAATGATTTAATATTAAATTTATGAAACTCATTGAATAATGTCCAGCTTTTGCTCACCAAGGCTCACAAAAGCTGGATGTTATTCAACTTGTTTTATAAATTCAGTATTCAATCATTACCTATTTGAGATCCTCTATATGCCACTTCACAAAACTTGTATGGCCCTTATATTCAGACTGCAAAACTGCTGAAACAGTCCTACCTTTTTTACTTGAACTGTTACAAGTCCATATAAGTACTAACTGTTAACTTTATCACCATCACTTACAGTTGACAGTCGTGTTGAGAAGGTAAAAAAAATAAAAGAACACCAGTTTATATTGCATAATTTATTTTGATCATCATGAGATATGAAAAAGTTCATACATCATATAGGTATGACTTGAATGAAAGTTTTTCTATCAATACATGTATAAATAACCCTAATGTTTACTAAACATAAATAATACATTTACACTCAGCAGACTGATTGAACTGAAATGAAAATGTAAATATCCAAGAAGTCAGAAAACTTGTTCAGAATTAACTGAATTATAAGGATTTTATTCTGGCTGTTTATGAGAAAAATGGCTGAAAATGTTAGATCACTTCATTCCATAATGTTAGCAGCAAGCCATATAGATACAACTTGATTGCTTAAAAGCAAATTTCCAACAATTCAAAATTTACCTGGAAAAGTGGACAAAAATTCTGGACAGGAATTAGCCTGTAGTAAAAACTTAAAATATTTATTCAATGTTTGCATATAAAACACTCCAAGAATCTTATGCATATTAAAAAAGAGGGGTCTTCTTAAACAAAACAACGAAGTATACTGTAACCAAAACAGAATGAATGTGTACAGTACCCACACAGTTTTTGTATAAATCTGATACACAGGTAGAAATTCAACCAGTTGATCATTAAAAAAAATGATGCAGTGATAAAGAACATGAAATTTAATAAAATTTAGCTTCTCACATATTTACATAACATTATAAGAATGATCTGATTCAAGATTATATTGGCTTTTAATTAATTTAATTGCACTCACGGTGATCTTTGTTGCTAACATTAAATTACACTGGCCGTTGTTGTGAATGGTCATAAAGGCAGTCAGCTGAGACAGTGACTGGTGGTAAGCAATGTGCCATAAACTGAGACAGTGACTGGCAGCAAGCACTGTACCATGCACTGAGACTGACTGGCAGCAAGCACTGTGCCATGCACCAAGATCATGACTGGCAGCAATCCCTCTGCCATGCACTAAGACAGTGACTGACAGTAAGCATTGTGCCATACACTACTAGGTTATTTCTAGATAAGTAGAAACCAACTTAAAATAATACTAATTACCTTTTGGATGTAGTCAAATAACTGATATCACTAACTGAATCATTCTCACAGACAAACTGGCAGATGTCTGAAGTCTGTGATCATTATTTATATATCATTCATACATTTGCTTGACTTGGACAATTGTGAGGGTGCCAAAAGAAAGGGGGAATTAAAGAGCAAATCAACTGATACATTCAGATTTATTGATAGTAACTGAAAGTGGCAAGAGAATGAGGGCAAGAAATTGGGGGAGCACTTTATATATAGAGTATAACAGCATAAATTTCACAAATTCTTCAATTCATTGTTGCAATATGTCAACAAACATACTTAGCATCTCGTTATCTCATTATGCATGGGCTTAATAGCAGGACTGTCTTGCACTGGTACCTTCATGTTTTGTTTCAAGTAGGTGGACAGAATGAATTTGATATGAAGGCCTTGACATATTCACATGCCATACCAAAAATGTCCTTTTCTCAACTCAGAACAAAACACAAATGCAGTTTTGTTTTTATTAATACCCCCTCTTTGATGCTCTTCAGATAGTTTCTGCTACAAGGTGTCAATAGTATTCAAAACAAAATTTTGATTCAATGCACTGATGAGTGTTAACATGAGGATATGAGTCTAAACACCAAACTAGTTCCAGTCTCGGTGTGTGATATGGACATGCTGATGATATGTTTATTGTAAACCAAATAAAACATCTAAGATTCAGTATGTAATAAAATTACACAAGACATTTATCAGGTTGTGGTATCTAAGCTGCATTCAGTAAGGTTAGCATTTAGTAGCACTCGGCTAACAATCATACTATATGCACTGCTAGTGAGTGATACTATGCAACAAAAGTTAACACTATACTAAAAGATCAACTTGCCATACTGTAACATGCTTCCCATGGGTCAGTGGTTCTTATTTGGGTCTATCTTGTGTTGAAAATGGGATTAAACCCCACCAAACCAAAACAAACTGTGACTTGTCAAATGAGGAAAAGAAAAACTAGAGTCACAATATTTCCTGAATGTTGACATGTAATGAAACCAATTTGCTACAAATATTTACTGAATATACAATTTATTTAAGGCCAATTAAGTTTATATATAAATTTATGAAGAACACAGTTGTAAAAATTGCAAAAATTCAATGCTACACCAACTCTATGCAAGCATTTGTCCACCATTTTGAAAATTACTGTGAGAAGACAGGCCATTCAATATGGCCATCCATTTCATAATGCCATTTTCACTGAATACAACCCTGATTTTAGAAACTAAACAGCCATATGTTCCTGGACATCACAATTAATGAGCTATGAAATGTGTAGTTTTCAGATCTGCCAATGCAAAATGTGAAATTATAAATACATGCAGTTTATAACCATGGTTTTGACAATTATATCTACAATTTATTGAATGAATCCTCTAAAGTAAAATAAAATGTTAAACTATTGACAATATTTTTCATATTAAAACAAGGGTCATTCTCCATGAACAATTATGTCCAATATACGTCAAAATTTTTTTTGTTAAACCTACACATGACAAGATATGTATGATTACCATCAAAACAAATGGATAGTATATCATTGGCATTACTTGCAATGACAAGCAAAAGCAAAATATCAGTGGTTCTCACATAACCGTTACTGCTTGTAAAACATAACCTGATAAATATTTTTATGAATGATTAACACAAGAGGTCACTTTGGTTTAGCATTATATGCATAAAAATTATATGATCACAAGGTAATGTAATACTTTTGATCCAATGCTATCTTTAATGTTAATTATGAAAATCAACTATTGATAATAAAAGCTATTCCATTTCGATCTATCTGGGGAGGGGGAATGAAGTACTTTATTCTGTACGAGTGGGGTTTTAATTTATTTTCTGTTCTTTTAATTCTTTTCTATTTGTAGTACCCCAACCCCATCCCCAAAGCAACAGAAGTAGCATCTTTCCCCTTCCAAAATGGAACAGTCTAATGGCATTTAAGTGTTTGTCCTGTCAGAAAAATGATGCATATATTTAACAATTGTTCTAAAATATGATGAATGGAAAAGAAGACTAATGATATAAATGTGACAAAAAATTGAAGACCTCAAAATAATCAGTTTGTTTATGTATTGCTACAGTGTATAACCTGTGGTAAATATTGTAAAATCTTTGATATTCACTTCTGACACCAAAAAAATATTTAACTCCTTAATGTTAAACTGTATATACCTATAGTTCAAGATCAAACTACATCGACCCTAATCTGTTATCATTTAATACGCCTGCAGATCAGGATATATGTTGTTTGTTCTACTGATTACTCCTAACAAACTGCACAGACCCAGATCTGCCAGCAAATTATGTGATAGTAGATCTTGGTCTGTGCAGTCTGCAGCTGGACTCAACTTATAAGCGATTACATATAGAAGTATATGTTTCTACATCTGATGCTCAGTGAAGAAGTTTACTTTCAAGTGAACAATTCTCACAACTGAAATCTAAATTTTAATTTAAAAAATATGATAGGAAAAATGAAGTTTTTGTGCTGTAGAAAGAGCATATTTAAAATTAAATTGAGATTTTTTATTTTATTTTGCTAAAAAGATATTTTTTTGGGAAAAGCATAAAAATTTCACATCAGATCTAATAAATTACCAAGGGTATATATAACACTTTGTTTTGTCAGTCAACCATGATATGATGCATATCATGTTACTTTTCAAAATTTCAACATAAAACATATATTATTGTAATTACTGCAGAAAAGAGATACCCAGGTTTTGCTAGATACCAATGAAGACAAGACAATGAAAAGCATCCACTGTAGGATACTAAATTAATCTTCAACTTGGATAAATATTTCATGTATAAATGTATTTATCATGTGAATTTAAAATACTAAATCATACTTGTTCAGGACAATGTGGAAATTCTCATAAAAACGTATTTGAGAACCACATATGGCATACATGTCCATCTCTTGACCAATTCCCTACTGAGCTTGACCTTTGAGCTAGGTAACTGATTACTGTATTTTAAGGCATGAATTAGGGAAAAGTCTCATCAAAATATCAGATTGAGTATAAAAAAGTGACAGCCTGCAAAAAGAAACAGGGCCACACATTTGAATCTTTCCTTATTGTAACCTTGATCATGAAGCAAGTGATACTGAATATTTAGACTCTGTCAAGAGATACAGAAAGGTAAAGTTTCATTAAATTCTCCTTGGATTAAAAGTTATATCTGTACATGGATTGAGGTTAATCTATATTTTTCCCTGCTGTGATCTTCACTGTGAGGTGGGGCTATGGTATGTAATATGCCATCTATACATTACACACAAATGGCTGAAGTTTCATTAAGAATCTTCAGTGCATCAAAGGTTATCCTCTGGACAAGGATTTAAGAGGCAAAATTGCATTTTTCCAAAGCAGTGACTTGACCATCATGCAGGGAGTTGCTATGATATGCAATACATGATGCATAATTGGCTAAAATTCATCAAAATATCCTAAGTGGGTCAAAAATTACACTCTGGACAAGGATAAAAGTCAGATAATTACATCCAATCTTCCCATGACTTTGATTCTGAAGAAAAGAATATGGCTATGGTACAGGAACACAGCCTAGTAAAAGATATATACTCTGGCAATGTTTTGTGAAAATTTCCCCAACTAAGTTCGAGGCCAGACAAGCAAATGATACAGGACAGATGGATGGCCAACACCATAACACAATACACCCCACTTAAGACAGGCATTTAAAAATGAATTATATAATAAAAACAAGACACCTCAGTACATCCCTGAAAAAGTAAATATCCACAATAACTGACACACAACATATCAACAGGATCATACAGTTACATGTAATTACATGTATTATACATAAAAGGCCACTGCAATAGCTAAAAAATTCTATAAAAATAAAAGACATGTAATATGCAGAAGAGGATTCAACCATTACAGAATTGAATTTAGATGTTTTGTCAATATGACTTTCATTGTACAGGAATTAGTAGAATAGCTATGTACTGACAATGTGTGTATATAGACAGAAGTGACTTTACTTAAAGAGTCTTTACCATATGCATGAATCTGTAAATCATTTCAAAGTTGAATACTACATGAATCATCTACTGGATTAAATGTCTTTTTTACTTTGGAAAAAAGTAAACAAATCTCAAATGCCATTCAAATATACAGTTCCCCTCCTAAACACCTAAAAACTATTCACTTCAATTTATTTGGGAGCAATGGAGGGCCAAAAAGTATATGTGTATCAAACCCTTTTGTTAGATTCCATAAGAAAATCGCAGATCTCAGTAGAAATGTAAAATATCATCTTCAAAATAGGAAATGAAAAATGGAACATATTTTAAAATAAAGATACTTCATTTACACTGAGACTTCTTATATTACTTGGATGAATACAATAAGACTTTTTGTTCAGCAAAATCTCAAAATCTAATTGAAGTAATTTATACAAGGTTATTTTGGCTGCCAAACATGACCTTTACATATAACACATTACATCAGTTTCTACAACTTTTACTAAAAACTCAAATATATTCTTAATGTTACTGGTAGTAACATGAACAGCTTTGCCACCAACCAAGAGATGCTGTATATACTCTCTTATAAGTTGGTAATAACCACAAACAAAACAGACCCTGATCTGCCATCCCATAATAAGTTAGTATACATGGTACCTATGTTTTGCTGTTGGGTTAGTCTTATAAGTTAGTATACATGGTACGTATGTTGTGCTGTATGCTTAGGATGACTAGACAATGAAAACAATGTGATTTAGTTCTAACACGAACCTTAAACTTAGGTGAATACTTTATGTATAACTGTATGTTAAATATGAATTTCTAGAACAGTATTATGTTTATCTGGGCAGAATAAAGTGGAAATTCTTGCAAAAATGTATAAACAATGAATTACATCAAATAAATATGATACCTTATAACAGCCCTGAAAATATAAACATCTACAGAATTGACATATAAGCAGGATCATATATTAACTTCTATTTACTATTTGCTTCTCTCCACAGCAGTTTTACATTTTTTTAAAAAAAAGGGATAATACAACTAAAATGCAAAGAAAATTTTTTCCATCAAAGAATTAATCTGACAAAATGACTGATAACATAATTTTCAATTAAAAAAATGTGCAATGAAGACATGCCTTTATGAAGAGTCAATATCTTCAGGAAAGTAATTTGTTTCTAAAGCTATCAGAGGTCTGTAAAGTTTTCAGAATGTTAATGTTGTATTTGAAAAAAAAAATCAACGTATTGTATTGTGTGAAAATTTTCTTACAATTTGTATTCATTATTTTCTGGGATGTACAAATAATAAAAGGTAAAAATAATTAATTATAATTTTCATATGTACCTAAAATTTGCAAAATTTCATTAAGATAAAAATGTTGTCATAACCACAATAATCACAGGATTAAAATAATTTTTTTTTTTAGGATTTGTGAAAATATACAAAATTATAAGGTTTAAAAATATAAATAATAAAGCATGCTCAAGGAAAAGGATATCAGACTTTAAGTAAATGTTCTTTTACTTCAAAAAAGTTCAATCTGAATGCATATATAACCCTGTCTTTTCCAGCACCTGAACATTTCAAATGTACACACTTCCACTCTTTATCAAAAAAGGACATTCCATTTCAGTTAACCTGGGAGAGATGAAGAAGCACCATTCTTTAAAATCATAACCATACCTATTAAAGTCTTTTAGCAAGATCCCTGACCCACTAGGAAAATAGCTACAGGGCTCCTCCAATCCCCTGGTAAATTTTAATGGAATAGTCTTAAATAAGAATCAGCAGGTTTTTTTTTTAAACTAGACACTATGTGCTCCAGTTGCAAAGTAAACAGTTTGGTTTTGTTTGGTATGGGTGTGTTCATGATATTGCAACACAAATAGGTTATTGAATTTTGAGGCAATTGGATAAAGAGATCACTAATAATATATTGCACAAATTGATCCATCTATATTAGGATTTATGCAGAATATCAAGTCACATTATCCTGTCATAATTTTTAAAAAACATTACATATGATATTCAAAGACCAATTACTATTAAAAATGTCCCTATTGTATGGCCACACTGAAGTACTGTGGTTACACTAGTAAGATGGTAGCTATGCAAGTGTGATACTTCTCTACATGAGAAATAATATTCAAGTTTTAAATCTGGCCCTTACATATTTTATTTACCCAAGGATCACAAGTAGCATTGTAAATTTGACAAGTGTTGCTGGAACTTACAACTATAATACTTCTTAATAGAAAAAAGTGAAGTAAAAAAGTTCAATATTTTATTAACTTTTAACATTTTGCTCTCCCTCAATAAATTCAATAAGTTGTTGGAAAAATTCAAGAACTTTTCAAAGATAAACAAACTTATATAAAATTTAAGGAGATTTCATGGCAATTCCTTAAATTCAAGGATTTTTCAAGGTTGTATGAACCATCTTCATCTCGTAAAAAGAGACTTTGAGGTAAATGAAGCTACACTTTTTGTTAAGGTCACTTTTTTAAATGCATACAGTTCTAAACAGATGAAATAAATCACAGTACTGAAAGATGGTACTTCCCAGAAAAAGGCATACATTTCTAAACAGACAATATAAATCCTCATTATGAAAGATAATAAGTAATGATGTATCAGTAAACAATCAAACAACTTCATTTTGCATATTCAATGGCATTTGTGGAGAATTCAAAAAGGTTTGGAAGAAACTTTAGTAGATTCTAGCAGCAACCAATAAATGTTCATGTTTCTTTGCAAAACAAAACATGGTATAGTCATTATAATATATTATCGTTATCATAATTAACTGTCTAAATACCTTTAAGATGGGGTACTATCTACGTTCAATTCGTTTGTTAAGATTCAGTGCAAAAGGCCAAGATTATTCCAATTTCTATATGTCAAAACTGTGTAACTGAAGACGTCTGCACTGTGTCCTCAGTGAAGCAAGGGCTGTGGATGAAAATCATCATCACTGTCTTCTGTGTCAGCAGAATGTTCTGAAAGGTTGGGGCTGTATGATCGAATGCTGCCCACAATTGAGGTGGTGACCTGGGGATTGGTATGCCGCAACCTGTAATAGAATTAAAGAAATTACCAATTTTTCTGTCTGTAAATTCATTTATTTTCATATGCATCGTATTGTGAAGTTGTAGAAAAAATTTGTTGGCTCTTAAATTTGTGGATATACCTCTGATAGAAACATCCTATATGCCTGAGAAATGACTTTTACACCTGAGAAAGGAACTTTATACCAGAAAAATTACCTTTATGCCTGGGAAAGGACATTTATGCTTGAGAAAGGACCTTTATGCCTGTGAAAGGACCTAAATATTTGAGAAAATTTAAGGACCTTTACACCTGAGAAGGGATATTTATGCCTATGGACCTGAATGCCTGAGAAAGGACCTTTACACCAGGCAAAGCAAATTTTGTGGTAAATTATTTTCTCCAAAAATAATTACCTGATCACCTTAGGAATGCTACCTCCTGAAAGATCAAAATTTGTTTCTTTTGATAGCATGTAGACAAAGGGCAGTTACTCTTGTCCATTACCTCCCCTTGCCACCACTACGTGTTGCCAGCATGCTCACATAAAACGATGGTTGTATGGTTGTGATGGGTCTTCTAGTAAGACCCAGGACAGATTCCATTTGGAAACAAGGTGAGTTATGTTTGGTCTATTCAAGTCAAAACTGGCTAGTAGGTATAATAGCTCTTTATCATGATAAACTTTGTCTCCTTGTAGAGCCAACAAAAACAGCTAGTTGAAATATTAAGGCACTCAAAGGGATGGTAGTATTGACTCTACACCAGTCCCTGAAAACATACCAGTTTCCCTCATAAGCCTTCAGAGAAGAAGGCCTTCATACTTTTAAGATTATCTCCACAACTGAAGGTCTGAATTCTTCCTCTTGCAAAGAGCCATGTGTGAAGGTGAAGACAGTCCAGGCAGGGGTGAAACACACTGTGACCTTGATTGTTGGAGAAGATATGGTTGTATTCTTCCTGGGCAGTCTATCACAAGCTCAAGTAGATCACTGACTCAAGGACATTTCTTATCTGAGAGGGGCTATCAGAATTACCTTGCAATTCTGACTGTATACTTTCTGTATTAATTAAAGTACTAAGAAGGTGGGCAGGGGTATGCAAAGGCTCATAACTCTCATCACCCCTCTGCCTGACTGACAATGCATCCACACTCGAAGCTTTTGTCCAGGACCAGTAAGACAAAGATGGGCAGCTTGTAGTTCCACCTTGTTACAAACAGGTTGATCATCTGATGCCACCAAAGTGCACAAATCCATTTGAAAACAGACAGATGAAAGGATCATTCCATATGAATAACTGAACCCCATCTGGACAGAACACTGAGTATGCTAGGAATGTGTCTAATTTGCACACCGATTGAAAGTTGGTTTACATCAACAAAAAAACTGCCAAACCAGCATGCACAGTTCGGGCAATTTAGTGCATCCCCCACATTTAAGGAGGTAAGTCACCCTACAGAGTTGTACAAAATAATCAGGACTGACCCCCCCCCCCCGGGCAAGTCAATCCTTCCAGAGCTGAAAGGCATTTATAATAGCTTTTATTTTTAGAAGGTTTGATGTGAAGAGGCCATTCCCCTGGTCTCCATTTGCTGCTGACTGTATCATAGCCAGGCAGCATGTGGACTCCTCAACCATTATGTAGTGGCATCTGTACATATCATCATTTTTGGTTGGACTTTCTCCAGAAGAATTCCTTTTGTGAACCAACTGTGGTTGCCCCGCTGACACAGGAATGATCAAACCTCATTCATGATATCAAATGGAATGGAAAAGGGGCACCATTGAGCCAGTGAAGTCATTTGTAACAGGTGCATTTAAAGGCAGCCCATTGGGGTCAGATCCATTGATGCATGGAGTAAACCATGGAGTTGCAGGAACTCTTTCACTGAAATCCATTCCTGTTGGAAATGGACTCTATCAGTTTGATAACCTGTAAGATGCAGACATAACAGAGACATATGAGATTGTGATTGGTTATAAACTCCATACCCATATCGACAAAGCACCTGGATGGGTGAAGGCCGGATTACTACCAATTCACTAGAAAAATGAAATGATTCAGAAGGCATAGAAGAATATTTCTGCCCCTAAGGAGAATAGCAACCAGCATGTTTTTGGAGGAGATAGTCCAGATATGCCTCCTTTGCCATAAAGGCTGTTGACTACAACAGAACTCAAAAAGGATAAGCTTTGATGTGGTAAGCAAACCTAAAGAAACTTTCACAATGCCAGTTGACATGAAAGCTGGCATCTGTGAGATCAAGACTTCCTGTATACTCGTCCCATTGGATGGAGAGTCGGATAGTGCCATCTACATCTTGAACTTTGGCGGAAAAATGAATTCACTGATGCAGTGCAGGTCTATGACCAGTTGCAACATGCCGTTGTTCTTTTTTTAATAAGGAACAGCTGTGAATAGAACCCTAGACATTGTTGTTGATTTCATACAATCTTAACTGTCCATTTGTCGATGAGGGACTGTATCTCCTGCCTGAGAATATGGTCCTTCTCCAGATATGACGGCACATCTGTTAGAATGGGAGAAAAAGAAGGAAGAGGGGGTTGGACAAATGAAATCTGACTTGGGTCACCCATTTGTTTTGCCAAAATAGGCTGATCCAACATGATCAGAACTGCTGGAGTCTAGTGCCCACCAGTATGCTGTCCCTCGGTGATAGGGATGTTAAGTCAGCATTAGGAAGTGGGAGGTTTGGGGTTGAGAAACTTGGTTTTTTTAAAAATTTCTCTGAAAGACTGCCTCCTAAACTGGTTTAGCTGCTGTCTGCTAGCTTTGCTAGGTTACAGGAATGACCCTTAGGGTGTAAAAGATCCCTTTTGTGTGGCTTGCCCATTGTCACTGTATTGTAGCAGGGATGGCAGGTTCCTAAAAAACAATACAAGTGGAGCAGCCAGCTGGAGGGGCAGTTCCTCCAAAATTTGCCCCCAAACTGCAATGGTGAGTAAAACAGAGTCATCCTTAGAGCCAGGGCATGATGCAGTTGTAGCAATGTGGCACGTAAACACACATCACAATATATCAAGTCATACATTAGCCATTGTATTGTGAGCTGCTCTGTTAATGACCTGAACAATTTAGGCTTTCAACTCCCAAGCATGCTGGTAAGCCAATTTTTCCACTAGTCAGAAATCTCCAATGAGGCAAGATCCAGCATCAAAGATGTGGTAACAACCTTTAGAACCAACTTCAATGTGGCAAGAAACACATTCTTTTCCACCTTATAAAATGATGGGGCAAACATTGTCACTGCCATTACACTGTTATCTAACTCCAGGAAGCCAGTATGGTGGGGAATGAATGTGTCCTGTACCAGTGTGACAAAAATGTGACTGGTATCTGCCTTTAGAAAAAAAACCTAAATAATCTTTTGGGTCCCACGCTTGTACAGCAGACTGTTAATCTCCTTGAGTTCTGTCAACTGGGGAATCAGATGAAAAGAAGGAGACTCCTTCTCATTGTCCATGTCAACCTACACTTCGACTCAATAGTCATGCATGGTGGTAGAAGGTAGAGGGTATTCTAAAGCCGAGAACACCCTGTATATCTCTTCGAAAGAAGCTTCAAAACTAAATTCTGTCCTTTCCCTGGTCAGATCAGAGTAGGGCTATTTCTCTTAAGTATCTTTACACTCTCTATGTGAATTCTCTTGGTCATTTGATTCCGTTTGAGTAGAAACCATGCCCTGAGCTAACAATGGTGCAATGTCATCATCCTTAGTAAATCACTGCTAATACCCAGCAGGTAGGCAGTGAAAATAGGGAAAGCAGGCTCTGCAGTGTGATTTTGTTGCACCTGGGAGAATAGCTGGCTCAGCTGTCAGACATGCCATACTGGTCAGCTTTGTTACTGGTTGTGCCTGAAGCATAGCTGGATGGACAAATTTTACAGTATCGTCTTCATCCTGATCTGCATGTGTAACAGTCAGCTTGGCTATATGTTAATATCTTTCTCTAATATTACCACCCTTATGAAGTCATATGTCTGGCTTATGGGTTGGATTAATCACCAAGATCTCCAAAATGAACACTGGGTTGGGATGGCTGGGATAGCTGGACAGCTGGTGCAGCTCTGGATCGGGAGAAAGTACTCCATACAAGATCGAAAAAATGCCCCAAATGCCCTGTCTTACAGGCCTGAAGGCCAGGCTCATGGAGTTGTGCCCAATGTATCTGGGGCTGCAACATATCTCCATTCATCTCCCCCAAATGTCTTTCTGATTTTATTTGGGGGAAATAGCCACTATTTATGATGCCTGATATGAAATGAATGGCGTCACTGTATTTCTTATACACATCCACATGTATTATACACAGTTGAGGTACTTATCTACTGTGGTAGCTTATAACAACATACAAGCCATGGAATGAAAATTATGATTTCTTTTCATGATCCACAGAATCAAAATAATATAAATGGAATGTTGGAAAAAGTGACCATTTTGTTATAAGGGCATGGTAGCAATGCATACAGTCATCTAGTATAAATATTCTAGCATTAACAGAGCTGAAGAATACACTTCAAATAACAGATTTTACCCAAGTCAGTGATGTGTGAATATGGATCCCAGTGACCTACTTTTGTGATGAGAGTGTAGTACTCATCAAGTTGCATTCCGTCACCAAGTTTCATGATTCCAAGTATAACAGTATGTAACTCAAATTTTATCAAAATACAGATATTGCTGGGAAACTGATTTTTAATACGAAATCAAACTATATCCAAATGAAATCCAAACTTACTAACCTCTACCAAAAGTTAGGGTCACTTGAAACTGTCAACTTCATGTAAAACCTAAAGGAATTAAGTCATGTCACAATATGGGCTATTACTGCTTTATAAGGTGAATAGCTTATGAAGATGGTGACACCCTATCCATCAAAAAAATTGTCAATCATGGAAAAGATGGCAAGAAATTATCCCTCCCTTACAAGAGTATTGTAAAGCAAACTCTGAAGACCCAAAATGATTAAAATATTTTATATTAAATAAACCAGCATGTCACAAAAGCATCATATTTTTCTTTAATAGCATCTGTCACTACAAGCCTGGGTTCTTCCTCCACTAGTTATACTGGCTGCCATGTACAGCCTATCTTGTGCTGAAAAATGGCGTTAAACCCTACAACAACAACTGCCAGGAAACAGCAAAGCCTTAAAAAAACAAAACAACTTGCAGCCAATATTTTACATTCTTATAGTTCCAAATAGGTGGTATGACAGTTTGCTTGTGAACTAAAAAAGGACAAGTACAGGAGTTATCCTGCATGCTTGATATGATGTTACAGAGGAACAGGAATCTATTTTAGTCTGAATTATCCTGCATGTGCAATATGATGTTATACAGGACCATTAATTGATTTTAGTCCTGTCTGACTGGATACAGATGATGACCAGATAAAATAAAAACCGAAAGAAAAATTTTCACTAAAATTTTATAGCTCTAAGTATTTTAGAAAGTCTTTGTGCTATCACATTAAAATGGATTCAGGATGAGTGAACAGATGTATTGCTGTACAAAATAAAAATAAAAGTGGGGGCAGAAAACGGGTTTGCTATATAAAGAATGTATTTTTCAATTAAGGTTAATGGAGCTATGTGAGAAAAACTAACCTCCTCATACAAATGAATAACAGCTTCTGACTGGATAATACTACAGCATGTCAGATTAAAGAACAGATTTACTGGTTAAAACCACACTAACCTGGTTTGGGCATGTTCCAATTGGACTCGTAGGTTCTCAACTTGTTCCTGTAGCTCATCATTATTTCGCTGGACTTTTCTCACATTATTTGTCTGAGAATCCACCTGTACAAAGATCATATACCCACTTGATTCCACTTTTAATGAAGAATGAGATAGGCAAAGCCTAAGAAAAGAGAGCAAAGTTTCAGTCATGTGTTTGGTTGTGCTGATTGCTATACAGGTATTGTGTGTACCAACTTGACACCTCTACATAGTGGAGGAATTCAAGGAGACTACAAAAACAAAACTGTGACATCATGGAAGTGTTGTGCATAAGGACATGGGCATATTCTTCACCTGTGCAAAGGAAATATTATTGCATTGTACAGAATATTGATTTCTTAAATGAATATCAACAATATGATGTTAGATATTAATTTTCATTAATTAAAAAAAATAGTTTTCTCTACCTTCTTATTCTGATTTTATTTTCCTGAAAAATCATTCTTTAAGTACCCATACAAAGTAAATCATGAGAAACTTCAAACAGAAAATCAGAAGAAAAGGATTTTCACTACAAAAAAAGTTTGGTGAATGCTTTATAAATGCAAGTTTGTGTAAGAAAAAAACACAGTAATCACTTTTACGGTATTACCAATAGCAGTATTTTTAACAGCTTTGTTATTCTGTATTACTTTAAGTTTATTATTTGAGTGTCAACTCAACACAGAAGAAATCTGATTTCCTGCTGCACTTTTGGAATGAATTATTACATGTATTGTAATATAAAAGCCCAACAGTTCACAGTATCCATCAAATATGTTAATTCATGTGAACTTTGTGACACACTGGCCTTTATACATTACAAATGCTTTTATCTGTAAATTCTATAGGTGACTTTACAAAGGCCTGAGACTTAATAAAAAATGCTAATCCATAACTTTTCTTAATTTTTCAATTTTTTCTAATCATAAAACTGCTTTTTAAATCCATACAACAATGAATACCTAAATTTATTTCATACTTTTGGTCAAATAAAACTTAAATGTCTTTTTAAATTTTGCAATGTCTAATAAAGCTACTCTGAAAATATAAGTAATTTGAGGCTATCAGTACAGTTTAATATGAAACTAAATTAGACTTTGAACCCAAATGGTCACACTGATTCAGAGATTTCAAGACATGTAAATGTAGCTCTTAAAAATAAGTGTACACTCAGACATACTAAAAGTGAATAATTAAAATACTTATTTGTTTTGTTTTGTTTCTATTGGTTTAAATGGCACTTTTAACATGTTACTGGTTTTATCAAGCCGAGGAAACTGGAGCTAAATGCCTTTCCTGAGGTCACATAGAACTAGCCAACTCAGGCATACTTATGTTGTATACAACAGGTTTAAAGGCTGCAATGAAATAATTCAGAATTCTGTTGGGTACTGATCTATTTCATAACAAGTGTTCTGCTGATCCTGGTTTTTCACCTACGTCCAAGTGTAAATATACCCCGCCCCTTGTACCTGGCTTGCAAAAAGTTTACACAGAATTTAAATGCAAAATTTGCTGTTGCTGCTGCCACCGCTTTTGTAAGAGTTATACTTATGTTGCACCTCACTAATACAGGTGAATCAACATTTTTAAAAATTATGACAGCAACAGGAACAATACATGAATGTGCACTCCATATGAAACCCTTTCAGAAAATAGGTACCAGCCCATTTACAGATATATTTGATGTCACATTTCAACCAGAGCATTTACACACAAATTTGAAGTCACATTTTGACCAGCCCTTATAAAAAAAAATTTGATGTCCCATTTCAACCTGCCTTTTAACAAATGAATTTGATGTCACATTTCAATCAGCCCATTTACAGGCAAGTTTTATGTCACAATTCAACCAGCCCATCTACAAATGAATATGTCGCATTTCAACCAGCCTATTTATGAATGAATTTAATGTCACAATTTGACCAGCCCATTTACACATAAATCTGATGTCACATTTCACTGCATATATCTGATAGTATACCAGTGCTTCATACTTTAAATCCTATGTTCAGTCTCTGGTTTTAGCACATATAAGGGCTAGTGTCCACCCATCATGGTCAGTAGTTGCCTTCGTGGCTGACAAGATCTAGTACAATAAAATGTCAACTGGTACACTATTCTGTATAAATTTACCACTTATCAGACAATTTACATGCCTCCTAATGGGTCTTGTTCATGAATTTTATTGTTGTATAGGATGTCAAAATGTATTGCACATCAACATAAGTATATTTTATTTTTCCCACTCATATGAATGTCCTCACCTCATCCTCTGCAGCAGTAAGGTCCCTCCTCAGTTCCTCAATGCGGCTCCGTAATTTTTTCACCTCCACTTCATATTGCTCTGCTCTACGTTTTGTATGCTCCAGCTCCGTCACTCTCTCCTGCAGTGCTTTTTTGAGCTTAGAGTGGGCATGGTGAAGGTCAGCTAACTCCTACAGCATGACAAACATGTAACTTAGATATTTTATGGGCATATGTATTTTCAAAAACAAGGTTTACACTTGATCCAGGAAAGCTGTAGAAGGTGTTATAGCAAAAACCTATCTGCAACAAAAAAGTCTGGTAATGAACCAAGCTGATGATCATCAAAAGATTTCTACACTTCTACAACGAGAATGACAATAAAGCAGTTCAGTTAGTCCTCCAGATTATTCTATACCAAGTCTTTCAGCTGGGCAGATTATTTCAGGGTATATACACTTCTCACACCTCACAGTTCCATCTGAACAGACAGGAGATAGAACACTAAACAAACAAGACAGTTTGAAATCAAACTCTTGCACCAATAAAAAGATAATATGAGAAATGAGTTTTAACCCTTTACCTCATAGAGTGTATGGCTTTTTTTAGTTGATTTACATGTACCAACGTTACACAGTGCAGTGTGCAATAAACAGAACACCTGTTACCTATTTGACCCCTATTGGTACACATCTATTACGTATGTGATGTGATGTGATTATGATTTTTAACGTAGCTTTAACAATTTTTCAGTCATATCGCTACGATGTCTGCAGTGTGGCAGTTTATAGTGATGTCTAGCACTGGGGCATCATGCCGCAGACATGTAGCATGATGTCCCACCCATTCACATTATCCTGACACCAGGCCGACCAGTCCTAACACTAACCTCTTAATGCTGAGCGCCAAACGAGGCCATCTATTACGTATAAAAAGATTTAAAAGTAAAAAAAAAAATCTGATTGTTATAGCTGTATAATTATTTTTCATGGAATAATTTTTTATGTGCTTTAAAATCTTGAGAGAACTCATTCACCGTCAAGTCAGTGAAGCTGTGTGACCAACCATAGCTGCCATTTCTCATACCCAAAATTTACAAGTTCTTTGTCTATGTCTACATCACAAGATCATGTGAATTTGATAAGTTTTAAAAACTCATTGTTGCCTACATCAATATCAGAGTATTTAAGTTATTGAAGCTTTCATAGTAGTGATTCTAATCATGCACACTCGAGAAAGTACTGAATGAAATCCATGGCCTCCATTTAGGAGAGTGGAGAATACGACCTAGTTATTTTAGATAGCAGATTAGGACTAGAACTTAAACAGCGACCACATGATCTGACGTAATGGTCATTCACATCAATGAATGTAGTATCTAATAGGGGGTTTTCCCTGAAGGTGGCGCTATGAAAACCAGCTCAAAATGGCTGATATTTACAGCAGGCACTGAAAGGCGCTCCCATGAGAATGGTGTAGGTGTCAAAATGCACTTCCATGTGAATCTGGTAGAGGCGTCCAAAGACGCTTCCATGAAAATGGAGTACAGGCATCCAAAGGCACTTACACGAGGTAAAGGGTATAAAGGCACACATTATACACCTGCGAACTGACATCAGTGACCCCCTAGATCCCAATCAGGCACAACTCTTAAGGGCAGGAATGCTACAGAAAGTAAAGGAATATAAGATGTTATTACAGTTTTATTCCAAATACAGTGTAAATTAAATTTTTTTTAAAATTTTGAAATGTTAGTTATGGCCCCATCTGAAGACATAGCCCATCAGCAGGAGAGTGGTACATATTCAAGATGACTTGTAAGTATGTGAAAATATTATATTCCATATATGTATTGAATTGGGTAAGACTGTACTGAAATAAAATTATGAAAAAAACTGATTAAAAAGTTTCTTTCTTAATTCCTTATGGCTCCACCCAAGGATATACTACTGGGGCATATAAAATGTGCAAATATTAATGAAAATGTTTGAGGATCACATTTATGTTTCTCCAACTTTCTGATCCTTCAACCATGTCGAGCACTAGATGGTTGGGCACAAGATGATAAGGAAGTTTCATATGCTGGGTAAATAGATATCATTTTAAAGCCTTGGCACTCGCTGATATAAAACAGTATAATCTTGATAAAATGTCAGTGTAAACTATATAAATAAGTGTAACCTACGTAAACATCACTGTAACCTAGCATTATCACTGTAACATATCAACAAAGACTGACAAAACAGGACAATTTATTTGCAGACCCAGATGGAACTAGAGATGTAGCTAAATATTCAACAGTGCCGGGATGGAAAGCAAATCATATATTGTAAAGAAAAATTCAATTCAAATGGGTATCTAAGCCCACTTAGCAATCCAGGTAAATCAAATACAGATGAGCAGGAGTCCAGTATATGGAGTCTCCTGAATCTCTCTTTACTTCCAAATTTTAATGAAAATTAATATTTGAAGTAAATATGTTTTTTCAATATTACTTTCTGATCATAATATATAAGAACATCCAATACCTTGAAAATGCAGGCCTCACAAACAAAAATATATATCAATCACAAAATATTCTGGTTTGACTTATGGATAAAAATGCCAAAACATAGTCTGTTTGTCAAGATGGATGTCCAGTGAGAGTGGTCTCCATTTGGATAAAGGAAGTGGCACCAAATACCACCATTACTCAGCTGCTATGGGAGCAGAAGTGCATGTTTTTACAGGGGTTTAACTGTGAGGAAGGCATGGGAAGGAGTGACTGTATGATGATCAAGTAAGTATTATCAAAGAATCATTTTATTTCAAAATGTGGTTTCTTTGAAAATACATTACCTGACCACAATACATTAGGAAAACAAGTAAAAGATGACAGGAATTACATCCCTTACCAGAAAGTCGGCCCTGGTTCCAGCATCCTAGCAAATATGAAATAGTTTTACTGTAAGATAAGTATTAGGGTTAGCACAGATAATCAACAAACAAAGTCTTGAGATAAAATTTTAATTCTCACAAATCCAGTAGAAGTTGAGTAAGTAACAATTCTCATTATGAAGCTGCTGAGTGATCTTGGAAAGTCATCCTGTTGTGCTGCCAATATAGGCCCCACCAGGTCAATTTGAACTTCCTGGGGTCAAATGTCATATCAGACCTCCATTCCATGGCTTGAATAATGTCAATCAGGGAATGATTTCACTTGAAGACTATGCTGGTGGTAACAGCTGTAAGCTCAATCAATCAATACAAGTACAAAATTCATCTGGTCCTGGTTTAATTTCTAGTAGGCTAAATAAATAAATAACCTACAGATCCAAGATGAAAAGGCCTGAGTGGAAATATCCTTTCCTTTCTTTGAGAGGAAAGAACTAATTAAGTCTCCCTTTCCGAATCATCTTGATGCACTGCAGGTACCACTACAATCATCTTGATACACTGCAGGTACCATTACAATCATCCTGATACAATGCAGGTACCACTACAATCATCTTGATACACTGCACATACCACTACAATCATCTTGATACACTGCAGGTACCACTACAGTACCCTTAAGAGTCCTGAAGATGCTACTGTCAAAAAGTGTTCAATGAGATCTGCAGTTTCAAAATGAAAGATTTATTTCCAACGAGCAGGAACCTGTTTTAGCAATGAAATCAGAGAAGGAACTGAACCATCATGATGGAAATGCAGATCAATCAATGAATCAACAATTCTCCCTATCAAGGATATAGGTTGTCATGGAAACAAAGAAAAAATAATTACATATCAAATGCAAGGAAGAGAATAGATAAGTCTAATACCTGACAGGAAAACATCCTAGTCATATGGGTATCTTTATACTAAATGAAACAAATACCAGGAAACAAGATGGTCTTGTGGCACAGTGCAAGACATGCCCTTGAGGAGACTGTTAGGTGTGGAACACAAATGAAATACTGGTTCATGGTTTATCTTTATTGATAAATACCCTGAGAAATGTTTTGTGTCCTCTCCAATGGATATTTTGTTTTCTCAAAATCGAAATAAAATACTGTCATCTACGTCATACAATGATAAAATTAAACAATGAAAACATAGAAGAAATTGGTTAATTAGTGCATAATTTACTGGCAAATAAAGCAATATATGGCATCTTGTATGGAACTAAAGTAAAAATAAATGTGATCTATAAACAAATAATTATACAATATAAAGGTCAACGGGAAAAGTGGTAGCCCAAGACAAAATTCTGGAAGTAAAAGTTGACAACAATTTCCAATGAAATTAACATATCCAGGTTCTATGTTAGAAATTAAATTTTTGTTATAAATTAGAAATTAAAGTTTTATTATAAAAAATAAAATCAAATTTGTCTCTGAAACAAAGGATAATGTATTATAAATGCAACATTTATCCAAATCTAAATTACTGCCATTTTGCCTGCGGAAACAAGCGTGATAGGAAAATATACAAGTTATTCAGATCTGAAAAAGAGCATGTACACACTGATAATACTGACAACATTTAAAATGAAATGAATAATACTAAAATTGTATGAGTTAACAAAAGAATCTTCCTAAACATGGCTAAACTTACAATACTTATAAGTTGAGTCCAACTGCAAGCAACATAATCTATGATCTGCTGTCACACAATGCACTTCCAGATCAGGGTCTATATTGTTTGGTCTGTTCAATAGATTACTCCTAATAAACAGATCTGCAAGCACATTATGCAACAGCAGACAATGGTCTCTGCAGTCTCGACTCGAGTATAAATGGTATGTTTAAAAATTTAAAACAATGCATTCCACTGTATTTGCAGACGTTATTTAATGCAAGAGAGGTAGGCAACATTCCAAATTTAAGGTTTATTTCAGTCATTTTTTTCTTCCAAAACATAATAAAGAGTATTCAAATTAATAAATATGTGCACATGACATGGAAGCACCCACTACTATGATGCAAGATCAAAAATAGAGAAGTAAACTAGGGGCCATAACTTAATAAAATTTGGATGAAAAGGATACTAATCAAACTTTACTACTGGTAAATCTTCCTAATATAATTCAAGGTTTTTATACTTTTAGTAATGGTGGCCACAAAACTTTGTCTCATATATGTGCCAGAATTTGACAGCAAAAAAGATCTATGGTGAATGGATGATGGTAAAGAAAAGAAATGATCAAAAGAAAGAATTGTTGGAAAGAGATATGAAACTTTTATGAACATGTTATGGAAAAGGAGAGTTGGGATTTCCAAAGCCAAATATATGATAAATGAATGATATGTATTTTATACACTTCAGTTCCCAAATTTTTCTATGTGTAACAAAACTTAATGTCATACCTGACCAAGAAAAAATGTATGTCAAGGTGACATAGAAATATGCATATCTTGCATATATGTAACAATGTTTACATTCTATACCTTGTTTTTCTCAGACAATTCCATCTGAAGAGATCGCATGTCTGAATCAACCACTGTGGATGTGTGTTGTGTTTTTCTCTCCAGCTGTTCTTCCAGATCTTGTATCTGCATGCGCAATTTTTTATTCTCTCTCTCCAAACCAAACCTTTCCGTTTCCAGCCGTTCCTTCTTACCCCACTCATCAGCATTCTCCTTCTGCAGCTTTTCAAGCTGACATTGTGAACAGACAAGATTATGTTTAACAATACAACAATGTGTATTAAACCATAACTAGTTTGGAGAGGACATCAAAACAATTACAACACAAAAAATATACATAGAAAACTGAAAGCATGGTCATGGACTAACACTTGCTGATGCTAATTTTATAATGGATATAAGCATGGTCATGGACAAACACTAGCTGACTTTGGTTTTATAATGGATATAAGCATGGTCATGGACTAACACTACTTGATCCTAGTTTTATATTGGATATAAGCATGGTCATGGGCTAACAATATGTGATGTTAGTTTTATATTGGATATAAGCATGGTCATGGACTAACACTACTTGATCCTAGTTTTATAATGGATATAAGCATGGTCATGGACCAACACTATTTGATCCTAGTTTTATAATGGATATAAGCATGGTCATGGACTAACATTACATGATGCTAGTTTTATAATGGATATAAGCATGGTCATGGACTAAAACTATGTAATGCTAGTTTTATATTGGATATAAGCATGGTCATGGACTAACACTACTTGATCCTAGTTTTATACTGGATATAAGCATGGTCATGGACTAACACTACTTGATGCTAGTTTTATAATGAATGTAAGCATGGTCATGGACTAACACTACATGATGTTAGTTTTATACTGGATATAAGCATGGTCATGGACTAACACTACGTGGTGCTAGTTTTATAATGGACATAAGCAAAAACTTATGTTTTATATACCATGTTCAGATTCATTAAGAAACGGTATCATATTTCTATATTCTAGCAGTCTATATTCCTTTTCCCATGCATTTGAATATCCTATATAATCATAAAGATTTCATTTGAAATATCTAATTACAATATGTCTATTTACATGCATATGAAGGAGTTTACTCTTTATCTACTCATTCTCTTGAAAGACACTAAGTGGACAGGTGGACAGAATATTCAGGCCCATGAAGGACACTATCTCCCCCTACCAATGGGGGTTTAATGAACAGCTAGGTGGATTCCTATGCAGGACTTGAGTGGATAGAAATCTTTCTTGTTCATAGATGAGTGGGAAAGGTTAAGGCCACTATGACTGCACTGTCTATACGCTTCAAGAGCCACTGAGGTGAAAAGTCGCTACCATAGAAAAAATGTACCATATCAGATTGGCAAATATTTCTGGTCCTGCACTATTAGTGGTAAGCTCATCATTTAACCACAAGTATGGATCCATTAAAATGGCCCAATTTAACTCTATCATTGTTATCTAATTATAGCCCATTTATTTTAACTCATACATGATGAAAATTAAACTGGATCAAATCTACTTTACACTGCTAAAAAACTGAGAACAGAATTCTCTACCTCTCTTCGTAGGTCTCCAAGCCTTCTGTCCATTGTAGATCTGTTTGAGGACTCTTCCTCCAAATCTGCTGCCATTCTGTCTAATGCTACCTTGTGGTCCTCTTTCAATTTGCTTATCTAAAGGACAAAATTACGTTACTTAACATATGTTGAAAAAAGATGCATTGTTTTAGTATGCTGTACCTGTCATAATAATATCTAAAGATGGTGATTTTCATTCCATGTTTGTTTGCAAGTAAAACAGACGTCACTAAGAACTGTATGAGAATTCTTAAAACAAAAGGTTACTCTGAATCCCCCCCCCCCAAAAGAAGGGTTCATCTTTGTCGCCTTTTTCATTTATAAATTGATAGGAATTACGGGATTATGTGTCCTATGGTGAAGTCTTCCAGTATCAGCACAACACCTAGAATCATGTGGGAGCACACTCAAATGATACCATCTAAACGGTATTATTGCGACACGGTAATTTTTATAGTTTTTTAATTCTCTAGCATCTAGCATGGAAACAATGATGTATGTATTAATTTTCACATTTATTAACAACACTGGTTTTTACTTGGAAACTTAATCCATAAAATATATACATGTAAAAATCAATTTTTACAGACATTTTATTTAAAATATTAGAACAAAAAAAACCTAGAATTAAGTCAATGGCATGCCACTTCATATCCTCTTCATTTCTATCTAAGCCACTTGGGGTATGATCTAACTAGTTTAATACTTTTTTCACACCCAAATTTACTGAATATTTTATAGCTGATCAATTTATGGGAAAAAGTTTAAGATTTTTTTTATATATCATGCACATACACAGCAGGTTAAAGTTCTGTTTAAGTTTGTGATTATATACCCCATTGCTGGATCTGTGCATTTAAATTCACATATGTTTATTGTTGAGCTGCATTTTCTGGGTTGTTTTTGCTAGTTTTCAATACAATGTTTGTTTACATTTTTTACAATTTATAGTGAAAAGTGTATATATTTGCTCTATCAAGTCCAAGTTTTAAAATCTTTTTTGTCATCTTGAGGCCAACTTTTGATTTGGTTTCAGAGAGAAAAAAAATCTTTGTATGATCAACAATAAAGATCAATGGGTATCCTGTATTAACCATATATGCCTCCCTATCTGCCTGTCATTTTTCTCCATCAAACCTGGGCAGAGTTTTGCATTACCCAAGGGAATTGTTTGTTTTGTGGGTTTTTTTTCAAATATTTTTAACGGAGCTTTAACAAACAGAAAAACTTAAATTTGACTCATTTGTTATTGGTTATTACAAGGATATTATCATTACATATAGTTTTACAATATACAGTATATATACTATGCATAATAACATACTGAATATATTGTTTAAAAGTAAATTGTAAATTCCCATGTAGAGTTTGCAATAAAGCATTTAATTAGTTCTACTACTCCAGTAACATTATCCTGACACCAGGCTGACCAGTCCTAACACTATCTTGTTAATGCTGAGCACCAAGTGAGGCAGTTGCTAGTACCATTTTTATAAGTCTCTGGTATGACATGGCTGGCATTCGAACCCATGACCTCATGTATTCGAGTTGGACTCTAACCATGGAGTGGTCCTTAAGGTAATTGTATCAGGAACTTTTACTTACTGGGTCTTTTAGTTTAGTGTATGGAACCAACTTTGTGATAACTAAACTGTCATGCCAAAAACTTTCAAAACAAGCTACATTTCATGTTTCAGTGACTTTTTTAACTGTCTTTAATCAATCTTCTGGATATTCAATTTAGAAGGATGGTATAGGAGGTCAGCCTGAAAATTATATATTCAAGATCTCGCAAAATCAGAGGGAGATTAGATATATTTGAGACATTTTAACAAGAATTATACTTTGTACTAAATGAATGCATAAAAATGTTAACTATAAACAATGCACATTGTGTACTAAATAAGCATCTAAGTGGAAAGTAACATAGTCATTTTAAGTTTGACAATTAACAACATGTTACAAATCCTATTAGTACAAGATGGGTTAAGTGTTTGGTTAACCTAGCAGATGCACTGGTAAAACAAGAGCAGACCCCCCCCCTCCTTAAATATTAGTCTCTGGACCCTAACTAGAAACCTTTCATGGCTTCCAAACTCATTGGGTCTCAAAATCAAATCACCTACCCACCTACCCCTAAACACCAAATTGTGGATCCACCACTTAAAATGTTCACCATTTATTTGACTGATTATTTCAACCATTTGAAAGGCAATCTCATTTTGTCTGCTGAATGAAACTTTACTATAAATAACCCTACCCAGCCCAAACACAAACACACACACCAGGGTTCTTCATGATGCCAAAATCCATTTACATGTATGCATACTTTTCATTTATACAAGCACAAAAATTCCAACAGCTGATTCAGAAGTACATAAGTTTATTTTGTCATTGAAATTCTCTTTTTGTATCCATTTCTACAAAGCGACTATCAATTATGTAGTATGCATGCCATCGAACAAAGCTCAAAGACTCTGTTATGGGATTGGGTGAAGCCACATAGATTAGATCTGAGAAGACAATAAGATTAAATATGTTAATTGACTGTCAGTGCCTAATGATTATTTTGATCAAAAGACTCATTACACATTTTGACACTTCTCTTTGATATACATTTCTCAGCACAGTGTAAATCCATTATATTATAAATCCTTATGTGGAATAACAGTATTTTATTGAATACCATATTTAGAAAAATGTTGCCAACATTTTGGGTCTCATTTTGTTTGTCAGATGAATATGAACTTCCATGTTAATCATAATAAATCATCATTAAATCATATACAGATATACTTTTGCTCTTGAGTGATTATCATGTATATTTTACGTAAGTTCTTTGTTGCCAAGCACAAGGCTGCAAATGAGCATATTTCTCTCAAGACTGGCCAACTGAAATTAGTAGATGCATCAAGTTTTGATAAAGGAAATAAAATGTTGAAGACATTGACAGATTTGTGGAATGAATCATGGAACAGGTTATTCTCATGGGCTGAAAAACACTGCAACAATGGAACATTATTAACTTTATGCATATTTTGTCATGACTGTGGAAGGAAAAATGCAATGGCAATCAAAAACACCAGGTCCAAAACTTAAGGATCTGGACCCCAAATCTGATTGTGCAGAATTTTTTAAAGTTGTTTTATAAAAAAGGGGATGTAGTATGATACATTCCTTTAAGATTAAAATTAAAAATAATGGAATGGAATATGGTCATTTGTTTCTTCTTTCAGTGTCTTGGAAAATGTATTAATCTGAAACAGAATTAAGCTACATGTAAATAAATAAATTAATACAGAAAAGGCTGTGTAATTTTCTCTTTCATTCCTTTTAGCTGCAAAAAAATTCGAGAATGGCAAGGTATTGGCATTTACAATTGTTATAGTTGTACGATCATAAAAGAAATAAATCACAATTATCAGTTATCGACTACATTACGACAACATATTTCACAATAAATTAGAATTACAAATCTGATGACGTATGGACTGGTGGCACAACAATAGACACATAGCCTTTTAAGTTACTGTAAGGAAAATAGTACAATTATTTGGACTCTCAGGATTAGGCTGGGAATGCCACCTTTCCAAGGAATCCTGGACTGCAACTTTCAAAATCCAATAGAGAACCCTGATAAAATAACTAGTATACCTTGCGGTCCACTAAGGTACATGTGCAGAATCATAAAGTGCAATCAATCACCACACACACACACACACACAAATTACAGAACCAGAATAATTAACTACACATGTAAATTGTACACACACTTAAAGATGAAACAGCTGCTGTCAGTGTTCACTAGTCAAAAATAAACTTGTGCATAACATGTACGAACATACATTTACTTACAGAAAAGATGCAGGTGGGGGTGGACAGGCTCTGTGTTATTAAATAAGACTTAGATTTCATCCATTTTATAAATCTATTGTGAAAAAACTGATATACAAGAAAATTCTTTTATCTCTGTGTGTACACAATCTTATTTATTCTGCTTACTTGTCCCTTCCAATAATCTTAATTAGTGAAGGATGGCACTTAAGGGAAGATGAAGATGAGTAAGCTACGTACAATTAACTTTGAGAGAGAGAGAGAGAGAGAGAGAGAGAGAGAGGAGAGAGAGAGAGAGAGAGAGAGAGAGAGAGAGAGAGAGAGAGAGAGAGAGAGATGTATCCTTTGTGAAAATTGTGTAATTGTGTATCAGTCTAGTAGGTACATATTTCCACTAGTTTTGGACATGAAGACATGTGCAGTCTCTAAAATTTGCATACTGCATTGCAAGTTCAATACTTTTATATTCTTCATGTCAAAGTCTCCAAACTTCATGTCATAATATGTATTATTTCTTTTACCATGTATCATGATAGACAAGAAGCACCTGATTCCAATTTCTAGACCATACATGGGTTTTTTAACTAGCAAACATGTAACAGGGCCTATTCTATGATGCACAATTCTGGAATTCATACTTTTTAAACAAAATAAATCACTTCAAAACATCAATGGACTGCAAGAAAACTGCACATAATATTTTCAAATTCTACCTGCATTTCTTCACTAAACTGCATCAATATTCATAAAATTTCCAACCCCCCTTTCCTCACACTGAAGGGGAAATTTCCCCATAAGTTTCAGTTCCAGAAAAGATCCTAATGCAAGTTTTTCTATACTATGCACAAACATATAGACTGTGAAAACTACACTGTTATTACCTGAAGCACGACTTCTTGTTTGGACACCTTCATCTCCTCATACTTTGACTTCATAGAATGCAACTCAACCTGTAGTGTCTCTATTGCTTTCATTAGACTGGTTTTCTCACTAGCAAAAATAAGAAAAGTTGTGAATATCCAATAATTTTTGTTCAAAGTCAAGTCTTTAAGAATATATAAAAATTTAACCAAATTCTAAAAGATCAGTTAATCAGAAGGAATGGTCATATATTACAGAATAATTTGCCAGTTAGCTTTTGAAACAAATTTCTTCACAGATAACGCTTTCTTGAAATGCTTTTGAAAGTATTATGCAAAAAAAGTAATATAACTAGACAACAATCAAGAATGTATATAACAATGTTGTCTCAACCTCAGTATTCAGCAACATAAAGCTGATAACACTATATCGCTGAGTTGCTTATTTTTAGTGCCACCCCAACCTTTACCTGGACATACTTAATTGACCAAAATGCTTACCATAAACATCAATTAAGACTATGACATTATGTTTTAAATACAGAATGAACCTGTTAAATCCACACTAATACAAATGCACTAAAAAAATAAATAATTAAAATGTGCAAAACAAATTCCACATTCCATTTTTTCCATGGAAAGTTCTATTGAAGTCAAAAGCACTTTCATATAAAAAGGCCCAATTCTGTTCACTTTGTAATCAATTTATTCCCTTTCATCCCTGGCCCCAGGTGGCTGATGTCTAAGGTACTTGCCTTTACCTTTACAGATCAATCATACATCTCACCTCTATCCAAGTGATTTCAAGTTCTGGGTATGTGAGAAAACTTGTCGGTAGCTTCCTGGGTTATTCTTCCACCAAATATACTAGCCACAGTTTGACTGGTTACTATAAATACTGAAAAATGGCATTAAACCCAACGAAACCAAACAAGACCCTTTCATCCTCTGATGTGAGTTTAGTTGTGTAAGGTGATTAGACAGCACTGAATTTATGTACTGCCATTAATTTCAATATCTGGATCCTTTCATTTTCAGATATCTTATATTCAAAATTGAGTAATCATTTTCAAAAACTACATTAAATTTCCTGAAACCATGAAATTTTTTAAAAGAATATGAAAAACATTCAAATTGGAATGCAAGTAAAGACTGTTCTACCTGTTAAAAAAATAAAAAATGATAACCATAATTTTGTACCAATCACACAATTTTCATGGAGAAATCATTCAACATTGAATTTTTTGTAGTTCTAAACTGTATCCCATTTGTGTTGTTGTTGTTGTAGGGTATAACACCATTTTTCAGCACAAGATAGGCTATACATGGCAGCCAGTATAACTGGTGGAGGAAGAACCCTGGAAAACCCCGGGAAGAACCACCGACCCACAAGATGCTACTGGCATGCTTCCTCACATACCCACATTAGCTGAGCCTGAGACTCAAACCCATGCAGACAGGTGATAGCTTTAGACCACTCAGCCACTCGGGGTCCCCCTATCAGTGTGTAATGTTTAATCGTTAGTAAAAGATCAATACTATGGTCAGTTCCTCCTTCATGCAATTACACAAACAAAATCATATTCATTTACAACCACCAGTCATTTATGAAAGATAGGAACATTATAATTAATGTAGATAAAGAAAATGCAAAACAATAATACAGTTAAAACTTTATGATTGAACGGAAAAGTCTGTTTAATCTGTGTGCGCATATGTTTTGTAGGCTGGCGTGTGGACAGACTGAAAGAAATAATAGTAAGCAGACAGTCAGAAAGGTGCATACCAGACCTTTATTAATTATCCAATTGCTTTGGCATGATGATGTTTACAACTGTCCACATGTTTAATTCTTAAGCCAGTAATCTTAATCAAGCGTTGATTGACCAAAACAATAGTCACTGTGGGAAAACTTTATGAAATATACTAATAAAACCAAAACAAATGTATCACCAGCATTCTTGAATGACTATAAAGAAATCCTTTAAATCTGAAAATTATGCAAAATGACCAGTTTTTATTTTAAAAAGGTGGCAAGGTGGCAAGCTTATACACTGAAATATTATTAAGTAACTGTTCTTTTCAGCAAGCAGAGACCTATTTAACCCAGTCCACATCAAATGGCATTGAACTTGCCAGACACATCAGTACAAACTAGACATATTAATCTTCTGGACAAGATGTGTGGGAAAAATTATCATATTTTTATCAGCATAGAGAATATGAAGATAACTGCAAACTGTAAAGAACCAGATCTGCCACCACATAATGCACAGGCAGATCTGAGTCTATGCATTTTGTTAGGAATTATCAGTATAACAAATACCACAGACATAATCTGCAGGTGCATTATGCTACAGGGCAGATCAGGATCTTTGTTGTTTGCAGTTTGACTCGACTTATAAGCAAGTATATATACATTACTGCTAGTGTATACACATATGCACTGAGGTTAATGGCTACAGGAACATCTGTTTGTCAAATGTGAAATGAAGAAAACAATTACTGTTGGCTTGAAATAACACTGTATTTTACAGAACCATCAAAATAAGGAGTTTAAAGTTTATTCAATATAGGCAATATTTTGAAGAAAAAAAAATAAAGCAGTAGATCACTTAAAATATTAAGCAGTCTTATCTGTTTTATTAGGAAAAGATAAATATTTAAAGATAAACACCATATATACTCATGTATAAGTTAATCATGTACAAGTCATGTCCAAGTGGAAACAACATAGACCCTGATCTGCCATGGCAAAATGTGCCAACAGATCATGATCAATGTCATTTGTCGATTACTCCAAGCAAACTGCACAGCCCCAGATTTGCAGGTGCATTATGTGATGGCAGATCTGGGTCTGTGCAGTTGAAGTTGGACTTGACATATTAGTGATATATGGTGATATAAATGTAACACAATCCTAAATAGTATGGGTTGTTTCTTCATGACAGATAAACATCAGTATTAAAGACAACTTACTCTCGCTCTGCAATGATTGTCTTCTGTGACTCATCCAGTTTTAATTCTATCAAGGTGACTCTATCATCCATAAGACTTCCCTCTGAACCATCAATGGAGGATGAATCCTTTGAATATTCAGCTTCTTCCTGATTTGGTGAACCAGGCTTCGGAGTTGTTTTGAGAGAACTCTTATTATCGATATCATCTACACCAACCATAATCTGCCTGTCATCAATTTTCTTAACATTTTCATGAGTACTGGATGCCAGCTGAGCCAATTCATGATCTTTGACACTCATATCAGATTGGTTTTGAGAGGTAGTCAATGAAGGAACAAAGTTTAGCCCATTTTTAAGTCGACTGTTTTCTGTCAGTAGTTCCTCCTTTTCTCTTTTCAAAGCAGTGCAATCATTAATGATTGAATCAAGCTTAGTGCGCAGTTGTCTGTTTTCATCTCTGGCCTTGTTTCTCTCATTGCGCACTTTACACCACTTTTCCCTCCAGTTGGCTGTACAATCTGACCACCATCGCATTGTCTTCTCCATTTGCGCTGCTCTAGCTCGTGCTTCCTCCAACTCTCGCAACCGAATTTCTTCTCGATCATCCCAATCATTGTCCATATTAGGGGCCTGAGCTATGGGAGTTTGAGTCTTTTCACGGCTCTGTGGCACAGGAGTTGGTGTTTTTGAAATAGGTGGAGAGGCAGTAACTGCTCTTAAATTAGACACATCCCCCTTTGGTAATGTGCCCTGTCCACTCTGTTTCTGATTCATGGCTTAATCTCAGAATTCCAGGTTCTGTCTTACGCTCAGCTGATCACATTCACGTCATGGTTCCTCATTTAAGCCAAACTATCTTATTCTCAAAAGCCCATTTAATTAAAGAGATATTTCAATAATGTTGAAAGAAATTGTTTCTTTGAAGTTCAAGGAAATTAGTCCACATGTAATCTATATAAAACACATTGCATTCTTCAAAAATACCTGGAAAAGACAAATTTTTAACTCATATTAATCACTTTCAAAACAAGTCACCTGGCAGCCTGAGCTCACTCATCTGGCTGACATTTGCCTAATGAAGAGCAGTTGAACAATAAATTTGGTTCTGCAAGATGCCTTCTACAAAAATTTCTTCCAATACTACTGATTGTGTATGTCATCAAAAGAAATTATTACAAGATTTCTCTTGCTTTTATATCTTCATCCATATTTGATGGAACATCAATATCATTTATCCATTAGTAATTGTGGTCATATGTTAATGCAGACTGGCATCATTCATACAAAACTGAAAGCCTTTAAAGCCTAATGTTTTCTGGCAAATTTCATTAAATTCTGTTGAGTGGGTTTTTTTTGAGGTTTCTTTTTCTTCTATTTTTAGAAATAGCAGCAATATTTGACTGTGGAACACGACATTTGTATAAACTGAAAGTCTTTTATGTCAGAATGCCTTTGGTCAAATCCTGTCACACTATGTTGTTTCTTAAAGGAACTCCTTCAAAGGTATTTCCATTTTAGTAACCATGGCTATAATGGATGACAGACCGACTTCCAATGAACAAATCTAAAAGGCCTTGATAGCAGTATGCTCCCTTTAAAATGTGCAAATTTGTCAAGCAACTTCTGACAAGATGTAAGTAACAGTTATGAATATATGATGCACACAGAAAAAGGACTATACCTTAAGCTCACCTGGTGTTATGACTTGGTAAATTGAAAACTGCAAACGCATATACTTCACTAAATGATTTTGGTCAATGGCTATAAACTTAATATGGAAATATATAAAACATGGTAAATTCAGATTTTACTGTAAACACTTTTTAAGACATATTTGATTATTATTGATTCATAATAGAAAATAGGTAAAGCTTAATAGTGAGCAAAGCTGACTGTGATGCCATGCTAAATGACCTCATGTTACTTATGCCTGTCTCAGAAGGTGCTGGAACCAAGATGTCGCAGTATTTAAGTTGCAACCAGAACACCTCTCTTCTTACCGAATGGCTAATATCAGTTTGATTCATCATTATCATCAACAACTCTAACATCTACTCAACTTAAAAATTGGTGACATACATTATAACAATCTTTGACAAGCTGAATATTTTGAGTCGGCATGCTTATAAACTGCCCAAAGCTAGGTTAGGGCCCAAATGTTGGCAAATCCCTGAACTGTACAAATATTATGATTAAAATATAACTGATAAATTAAAATATAAATATTTATTCCTTGTTTGTCAAAACTTGCTTTAAACAGTAAATACTCACATTATCTATTCAAAGCTGACCTTGATATTGACTAAAAGATAGAAATGACATATAACAGATTAAAGAAACTGTGGTGAATTATGTAAAAGGCTACGGTACACATAAATAAAGGTGTTATTATATATAATGTGGCCTTTTTTAAAAGTCACTTGCCCTAGGCATGTGTCTGAAACTTTTTCTCTGTGCACTGGCAAGGACCAAAAAATGGTTCATTATAGTAAGAGACTATTGTTTCCAATAACTGCCAGATTTGTTCTAGACCAACACGTCTTTATTCGGGACGTTATTTATCTGACAGATAAATAAAACAGTGGCGGGGCACAACTTGTTGGTCTGAACTTTTCTTCATCAAGTTTCGAAAACTTTACCGGAAAATTCTACTTAGTGAGAAGCTAATTATATCGTCTGAACATAAAACAATATTTAAATCCGAACATAGCCCTTTCAGTGAAAGGCGCGCATGAAAAACTATTGTAATTAAATCAACATCGAAAATAAGTGACAAATAACAATGGCGATATTAGGAACGTAACTATTTCTTTTGCCACACTTAGTCGCTTTCAGTAACCAGCTATTTGAAATAAAAAGTTCATTTTACATCGAACCTTTATCTTCTGTACCCATGTAATGATATTTTAAAATAAATTAGCGTAGAAATTTAAGATTATTACCATAAAAAATTGAATTTATGATCTCAATCATGATCAAACAACCGCTTGACGAGGCTACTTTTATTTATCCGCGTACGCAGCCGAGACGTTAATTTAGTGGTTATACATGAACGTACGGAATAATTAGTGGGTCATACAATCATATGCAAAATGAAAAAGAAACATTATAATTTAAGTGAGTAAGTTTGCATGATTGTGTGTATATGGAATAATAACAATGCTGCTGTTGCTGATTATTATTATTATTATTATTATTATTATTATTATTATTATTATTATTATTATTATTCCTCACTTTTATAACCTCTTAATGGCATTTTGAGCTTTCTGCCGTGTTTTTCCATAGTAATAAATCTTACAGCATTACTTCATTTCCACGAAGTGCCTCTTTCATTCCTAGATAATAAACAGCTTGAATAGTTTGCTTTAACCAAGAGATTTATTTCGTTTTTGGTCATTTGGATAAAACTACAATTGCTTCATGAGATATCATTACATAACTAAAACTAATTAAATTTCTATTGTAGCAATTAGAAGCACGAAATACAATACATTATAGACATTTTAGGCTTTGTATTTAATGTTCAGAAAATTACACTCAAATGACCTCTAAAAGCACTTGTGTGTGTGTGTGTGTGTGTGTGTGTGTGTGTGTGTGTGTGTGTGTGTGTGTGATTTGGATTTTTAACGTAGCTTCAACAATTTTTAAGTTATAACCCTACGATGTCTGCAGTGTGGGAGTTTTTAGTGATGTCTAGCACTGGGGCAACATGGGACAGACATGTAGCATGATGTCCCACCCAGTCACGTCATCCTGACACCAGGCCGACTAGTCCTAACACTAACTTCTTAATGCTGAGCGCCTCGCGAGGCAGCTTTTATGTCTTTGGTATGACTCGGCCGGGGTTCGAACCCGCGACCTCCCGCACCCGAGGTGGACGCTCTAACCACTAGGCCACCGGAGCGATCTAAAAGCACGAGGATAGTTGTTACAACATTTCAGATACGAATAACTGCTGCTGTGTTAAATCGTTGGCTATTTCACACTTTCTAACGTGTTGGTGGGTGCAACGTGTTGAACAGTTTGTGTTGTTTTGGCCACGTCTTCAATCTATGCATGATGTAATATATATCGGGAAACAATAGTTTATATAGTCATTGATATAATTAATGCTTTATACGGTCTCGTTCTTTCTCCTTTAATTATTTTATTTGTTCGAGATTTTCATCAGTTCCTTTTGTATCCTCCATAGTTGGATTATCCTCTGCCTCTTGCAAACTGAATAATTCGTTTACACTTTATTCTGTTTTTCCCCAAACAAAATATCCACAATTTTTCTTTGAAGTTTATATTGATTTAATACGCTTCTTAAGTTGTTATTCTTTATTTATTAGGCTAAAGATTCCTCAGTATCAAATACAGTTATATTTGTTGAATATTGTCTTCCTGTATTTTTCCTCTGCTTGTGTAATTGTACGCTTAAATATCCGAACGACTTCAACTTGATCGAAATCATTATGGTGCTTGTTTCTTCGTCTGTTTGTTTATGTTGTTTTGTTTGTTATTGTTGTTGCTTTCTTTACATGACTTGTTAGATTCTGTATGTCTGTTGCAGAGTGTGGACGATAAGGGCACTGCTTAGGCATAACAACTATTTAAATAGCTAGAAAATAAGTACAAAAATAACTAACTAATGTCACTAAAAGTAACAGTCAAAATCTAATGTACTTTTTATGATATAGTTTCAGTCACTGAATGATATAGCCGATATTTTTACTCAGTACTCTATACCCGGTTTAGGGGCCCCGAGTGGCCGAGTGATTTAAAGCGCTCACCGTTACGGATCACTGCCATCTCACCTCTGTCTGCGTGGGCTCGAGTCTCGGGTTCGGCCAATGTGGGTATGTGAGAAAGCTTGCCAGTAGCTTCTCGTGGGTCGGTGGTTCTTTCCGGGGTTTTCCCGGGTTCTTCCTCCACCATTAATACTGGCCGCCATGTATAGCCTATCTTGTGCTGAAAAATGGCGTTAAACCCTACAACAACTGTACACGGTTCATTGGGAAGCTTACGTTTAATTCCTGCACGACGAGCCTTTCTGACGTCATTGGTGACTAAAAAGTTTTTATTGTAAAGTCACTAACTAAAAACAGTCATAATCTAATGTAATGCGACGTTTAGTTACACAACAGTACAAACAGGTTAATGGTCAAGTTCAGTGTATATAAAACCTATATTACATCAGCTGCTTGAGCCGTAAATTTTTTCTCGATAAAGTGTCAGTTGTCGAACAATGGAGTGGATACAACATGCTTATTACACAATGCTCTAAACAAACTGTTATTTCTATAATGGGGGTCAGCATTTTCCTGTTTGTAGCCCTACATTGTTATAATCGACCAGTCAGAAATGGACTTAAAGGAGTATGCAGTTGAACAGAAATTATTTTTTTAACCTTAACTTTGAAATCGAAATGAGAAGTAAACTTTAGACAAACTTCTATGTTACCTTAACAATTGCAAATAAAACATGTTTGGTCAGGAAAAAAACACAACAAAACATGAGAGCATCCATTTCGACAAACTGTCAGCTTTAGGTAGCGCATTGTTTCCCTAATACCACATATAATGGAATTTCTATCATAGTACATACAAGTATAGCCTATCATGTGCTGAAAAATGGCGTTAAACCCACAAAAACCAACCTTACACTAGTCTCGGTTTCGAAAGTACTTAATAACTGTAGAGCGGAACCAACTGAATTTACAGATGTTCTGGTGATCATTTATACATCACTTGGTCTTTCGTCAACAAAATTGTATATGTCCCTGGCACTAATGCAAACTATGGATATAGCAACAACAAGTACATTTCCATGCAAACAGAGACAACAAACTGCACGTGCACATGTAGATAGACTTTAATAACAGGGCAAACCCATCACTAACATTTCAATCAACAGTGTGGTTATTAAAAAGCTTAACTGGCGAACAGAATAAAAATATAAAAGTTGATTTTTAATCCTTTTATATTGATAAAAGTGAACTTTATTGGTAACACAAATGCAGATGTTGCTAAACGCTCAGGATTCAACCTATGTGCCGATGATCAAAAGACGTTGACAAGTGTGAAATTATTGAAAATTGTCTATCACTGTTCTATTTTTCATCATATATGGTCAAAACGTGCGTCGACGTGGTAACTTCAGCTTTTAGCACTCCAATAAATCGTATACGTGGACAATGAGACCCCAGAGGGAATATTTTGTTATGTTATGGTTGACGTGAACAGAAAAAGAAAAAGAAAATGCTGTTTTCCTCAGGCAACTTGGGCAAGCCTATGAACAGAAAAAGATAACAAATTATATGATAATGTGCAAGAAAAAAAATGAAGTTCCTGACGTTGATTAAATCGTTTAGTTCATCTGATGCAAGGAGGAGAGTTACGCAAATGAATCCTTTGATGATTTGAGTGAATACTAAAGCAGTAATGAATACAACCAAGAGCAAATCAATTAAGCGAATGTTTTAGCTATTAATATAAGAATGATATCAGAACTCACCAATCTTAAGTATTTCTACGACATGTAGCACAACGACGAAGAAGATGGGCGACGCAAACCGGGAACAGTTTTCAGAAGATATTACTAAAAATATCGAAGCAAAAACTATTGAGGAAATTTACCAACTCTCTAAAGCATTTGATGTTATTACATCAAACGTACAATGTCTGTTCGCATTCGACTTTTGAAATACTTTGCCGCGATGGGTCATTGGAGCTACATTGGGATGATAGTAAGTTGGAATTTATTATATCCACGTTTGCAGATGAAGATATATCTGCGTTTGCAGCATTTTATGTTGAATCCAAAAAGAACAAGGTTGTTTATTTGCGAAATCCTGATTTAAAATATCGAATTACCATAACATCCTGTAATGGACATTGTAAGGTTCTCTATCCACATAGCCTCAATATCAGTGTACCATTTGATGTAGAGGAGATAAAGGAGCGGCGACGGGTATCTATTATTTAATTAAATTCATAAAATGGGAGAAGTTTTTGAACCCCTTTATGAGTCCAGTGATGTGGCTTTTCCAGTTAATATACTTTACATATATAAAGAGTTCAAAGGCATATGGACGTAATCAATGCAAATAAAAGTGTATGCCTTGGAAAACGTGAACTCTGGCAGAACATGCCACTATGAATACTGTAAATCACATCTGCTGGTGTTACGTACTGGCACACGTGCTCGATCCTGGCTTGGAGTCAAATCACGTGATCAACTTTGTTGACCATGTGGATTTGTTCGCGAATATTATTGTTCGCGTAAACAGAAATTTGCTGAACCTGTAACTGCACAAATACCTGTGACTGCACAAACACCCGAAACCAACACTAAAATAAATTAAATAATAGCTAGGATTGACGCGATTGGAGTTCCTGATATATTGGTAGAAAACAAAGGTTAAAACAAGTTTTTGACGGACTTCCCAATTAAATGATGATTTATCTTATATATAAGCATGCCACCGAGCATCAATTCGGAAAAATCGCACGGCAGTATGGTACACAAATACTACGCCGTTTGAGAAAAGCTAATATACTTGAGTTATTGAGACCTATAGTTGCACTGGATTACAGTCGCAGATAATCCACCATCCGTTACCAATACAACAACGATTCTAATACAACAACGGTACTACATCTGACATAATTTGCATGTGAACTTATATATGAATACCAAGAGGTGCAAGAAATGCTGATATACTTACATTATTATGTGTGTTTGAGGATGAACAAAACCGAAGCCGTCGTTGTATTGCATCTGCTATTGCTATTAAAGATGCCAATTATGTTCGTGCAAAAGCACACCAATTATAACTACCTGAATTTAAGTTTCAAAGCGTAGTGGCGAATGAAAAAAAATTACATGGCAATTATCCCACATGCATACAAACCATGCAAAGAAGATCGACATCTGTTAATATTTACGATTCCTGGAATCACATCAGTATTACAAAGCTCTCGCCACTCAGGAGTCAAAGTAGATATTGCCATCAATGCGCATTTGATTATGCTGATTAATCATGGCAATAATGGATTTAAAATTATAACACCGTGTATTGGCAGCGGTGGCAGCACAATCACGAAACGTCAAGACATCAAAGCCATCAATATCGAAATTGATAACGGAATTGAAAGATTTTCGAGTCGTTGGAAAATACACCAATGCAGATTGAGGACGGACTCTTGACTGATTTGCACATGTCGAGGTACATATCTCTCCATATCAACCGCTTCGTCGATCCAGTAAGATCCCAACACCAAAATAAATTCCGCCATGGTCAGTGATAAATGAAAATAATTTTGACAACATGTTTTGAATGGGCGATCTTATTCGCGTTACATCCTGCTGGTGACAATAAAGACCAACTTCGAAAATATCTGGGTGAACTTAATTTTAGACACATACAATTTCCTGAGCACTTTACTAATCTACACTGACAAAATTTCAAACACTTAACCCATGTATCACAGTTAATGTGTTTACTAGGGATAAAGGCTTTTATCAGCTTGCACTATCCCCACGCGGACAGCGTGAGCGAACTCTTATTAATTTGTTGTTGCCGAGTGATACGACTGATTTAGAATCGGTATCGCATAATGTATGGATAAAGAATTTTGCCTGGATGCTTAACGGCACACCAAACACACACGTAAAAAGTTTCCATGCAGAAGTTGCATGCATGTATTTAACACCCAACAACTGCTCACTAACGATGACTTTTTCTGTGGTGGGATCAGCGAAAAACCACAGGGGCCAATAATGCCCCCAAACCCGTTAAAACATTTTGAAGTTAACTGCACTGCATGGAAAGATGAAAGCTATTTACATCATCTATGTGGACTTATAAGTGTCCCAACGTTTCAGCGAAAGACGTGTTTGAGTTCAACTTTGCTTCCAGCGACTATACAACACAAGTTGTTGAATAAGTCCCATGCGGATTCTATCACACTGTAGTCAGATGCGACGGGCAAACTGTATCGTGGCCTGGACTCGGTCGGGGTGTTTCTTAAATCTCTCGAAGTTACAGTGAAATGAATTCGACATCAGCTCTGTTCACCAGCAGACATAATTATGATCAGTGATAATATTTGTTAGTTTTCCGCACTACTCATTCGTGGATCTGTGAAGGTGTTGTTAGCTCATAAAATGACAAAGTACGTGAGCATTTTTGTCACATCACTCGAGTTCATGTAGTTTAAAATTACGAATTTACCCAAATAAAACAAATATCCCCATAGTGCTTCATAACCTGCGTGGGTATGATGGCTAACTAATAATGCAAGCAGTAGCATCATCGTCAAGGGCACCAATAAATGTTATTCCAAACAACATGGAAAAATACATGGCTTTTCGGTTGGGTCAAATGCAATACATTTATTCGCTACAGTTTCTGAATTCACCCTTGGACAAATTAGTGAGCAATTTAGCGGTCGAAAACTTCAACATTACCCATCAATATTGTCCCACCAACATTGACCTGTTAACGAGAACAGATGTGTACCCATACAATTACATCAGGGATTGGGACAAATTTGCTGAAACTCATTTATCACCGATTTAAGCGTTTTATTCATCGTTGTCATGTGAAGGTATTTCCCCAATGACTAAGCCGACGCAGCAAAGTTTGGCCGGCATTTGATTGCAAATACATGGTTACCTATCACAATAATGTGTTGTTGAGCTGATATTTTAGAAAGATTTCGCAAAATTTCCATGTACGGGTACAAGTTAGATCCCACGCATTACTTCTCATCACCAGGAAGGACTTGGGATGTTATCAAAAACCAAAATCGAGTTGCAATTGCTCACCGATATTGACCAAAATCGAGCGTTCACTTCCTGACGGAACTTCAATGGCAAGTCATCAATATGATCGCGCAAACAACCAAAACATAGATGGGTATGATCCCGTTGCCCCAAAGAGTTACACTATAGATCTTTATACCAATTACCTTGATGGTTGGGCAATGATGCAACCGTTACAAGTTGGTGGGTTTCAGTGGATCGATTTGGCATGTATTGACATACAAAACCAGATAAACAGGTACAACATCAGCTATGACTACGGATACGTCTTTGAGGTTGATTTAGAACTTCCGAAACAACTTCATTGCGCTCATAACGATTATCTGCTGGTCCCAGAAGGGTTGTGACTGCCTGTTGGGTGACTGTCCACGTATCAGTGCGTTATTGTTAATGAATCAGTACGTAATGCACCAAACTTGTTCCACGTCTCAAGATCAAACACAACTATGTACTACATGTGAGAGATCTGCAGTTGAACCTGCGACTGGGAATGCATGTAACCATATCCATCCAGTGTTTGGATTTCGCCAGCAAGCTTGGATGACCCAGTATATACAAATGCATGAGGATCTGAGAACAAAGGCCACAAATGAGTTTGAGAAAGATTTACTTAAACTCATGAACGATGATGTATTCGGGAAAACCATAGGCATGTATTTTCTATAATTGCATGACAACATTGCCAGTAGAAAAGGGTAATGGAGCGAAGTAAGGGTGTATATTACACCTAGACGTTATGAGTCAGGACATGGTCTGCTAGTCGTGCAATTTTACTACACAACTGTATTATGAATAAAAAAGCTATAATGGACCCTCAATATTACCAACATGAAAAAATAATCGAAGCAGAAAAAACAACTGCAAGATGAAATCGCCAAGAGAACCGCGTTGATCACGAAATACAAATGCGCTCGTTTGGTTCTAGGTGCTATCTGTGGGCTTGCCTTAGCAACAGCTGTTGGTCTTGGCGTGACAGGACTTACGGCAACAACACTCATCATAGGTGCACCAATAGGAATTATTGTTGGGGCTATATCGATAGTAACCGGTTTATCTGGTGGTGCTAACAAATTAATTTCGACATAATTAGAACTGCGTGCAGTGGCACAAAGTAGCTTCAACAGGATTAGTAAACTGTATTCAGAGGCAATCGAAGATAAATAATTAGCATGGCCGAGTTGGAATATAACCGACGACTTCGAGCGCAAAGAAGAAACCTTGAGGTAGCGGACTTACAGACAATGAATGTCGAGTAAAAAAAAAAAAAAAAAGAATAAAGAAAGAAAAAGAAAATTGTCCTAGGCGGTTTTGCCGATTCCTGTTCTGCTTTACTGCATGAATCTAGCTGCTTGTCTGAGGCACTTCACTTTCATGGATTATCAATGCTGATAATGAGCGGGTTGGACAAAGTAAGAAGATTTTGTGCTAAAATGAGCAAATGTCATGGTGAATGGAGGCTTTGACCCAGAAACGTAACACAATCCAAAAGAGACAAAACCATTCTAATGAATGAATTATACAATTTCATCGAAATCCTCTCAGCTTACCTTTCCCTCTTCTTACTTATGCATAATGGACAGCATATGTTGAAATATGTGTGTGTTATTTGGATTTTTAACGTAGCTTTAATAATTTTTCAGTCATATCGCTACGATGTCTGCAGTGTGGCAGTTTATAGTGATGTCTAGCACTGGGGCATCATGCCGCAGACATGTAGCATAATGTTCCACCCAGTCACATTATCCTGACACCAGGCTGACCAGTCCTAACACTAACCTCTTTTGTTGAGCGCCAAGCAAGGCAGCTGTTAGTACCATTTTTTGTAAGTCTTTGGTATGACTCGGCCGGGGATCGAACCCACGATCACCCGCATCCGAGGCGGACGCTCTAACCACTAGGCCACCGGAGCTGTTATATGTTGAAATATGTAGAGTGAGAGAGAAAAATAATTTGAGCTCGATGAAACCCTTGAAGTTTTGAACTTAGACCGAGTATTCTACAAGAACCCGGGATTTACCTACAGTATTTACAATAACAAAGATACAAAAAGTGCTGGATAAGAAGGGGCCACACTAGGCGCGTACCCTGCCCCGCCCATCTCTCCAGTCATGCCCCCCTCCCCCCCACCTCGAACCCGCTGCGGTGGATAAAAAATTAAATATTGCTATATAAACCATATATAGGTATAAAACGTGTAATACTTAGCCTAATAAAGCGATATTAATTATATACATATAAAGGGCAGTTTAAAGACTGATTTCAGTGTGTACATGTAGATGTATAAGGGCACGCCTATCTTAAGTGCCCCGGGCTCACAAAGCCTTAATTGGCACTCCATACAAACTGGAAATAACCTCTAGAGGCCGTACAGTAAATCTTTCAGTTAGGAGGCACATAAATACTGTATTCTTTTTAATGTTAATTTTTTTCTCTCCTTTGTAACCTCTAATAAGGTTCTAAAAACAAATTATTTTATACACTAAGGCGTCCGATGGCCGCTCTACCCCAGCTGAATGTGTTGGTTTGTCAGGCAGCAGTGTAATCGATCAAGTGATAAATACAGGGATAAAAAACAATAACGTTATGACATGTCTCCCCAACGGACATTCGCCCAAGGTGTATGAAGACACATACAAATATAATTGCAACAGTAGGCTTTTTCAATACTCTCTAGATCTTCATGAATTTCCACTTGTTGGTCATTATTGAAATAATAAAATAACTAGATCAGATATTAATAATACCCGTTTCATAAATGAATTAAACATGGTGCACAATTTCATTGAAATTCCATTTGCGTTACCTCTCTCTCTCTCTCTCTCTCTCTCTCTCTCTCTCTCTCTCTCTTTCTCATGCATAAGGTAAAACAAAATACACGGAATATGTGGAATGAAAGAACAAAGAATTTTGTGCAGGATGAAGGCCTTGAACATGACCTTACACCAAGTAACTTAAAAGAACCTGGATCGTCGTAATGGTAAGCGTACACTTTTCACGGAATTTATAGTGCTCACAATACCAACAACTCACATCTGAAATTGCCTGTCTAGACCATACGCTAAATTTCTTGGTTACTTGGCACATGCATACTGTCGTCTATATAATGCAATTTTTCTTTTTATACCTGCAATAAGGTTCTAAAAACAGACCGTTTTTACATATTAAAATGTCCGAAGATCACTCTCGTTCTCTCTCTTTCTCTCTCATTGTGTTTACTTGTCAGCCCCGGGGCCCCGAGTGGCCGAGTGGTCTAAAGCGCTGATCGTTACGGATCACTGCCATCTCACCTCTGTCTGCGTGAGTTCGAGTCCAGGCTCGGCTAACGTGGGTACGTGAGAAAGCCTGCCAGTAGCTTCTCGTGGGTCGGTGGTTCTTCCCTGGGTTTTCCAGGGTTCTTCGTCCACCATTATTACTGGCCGCCATGTATAGCCTATCTTGTGCTGAAAAATGGCGTTAAACCCTATAACAACAACAACAACAACAACTTGTCAGCCCCCATCCCCCGTTGCTGGTTAGTCGATCAGCATATAGCCTTTCCCTCTTTCTCTCTGGGCCATCATCGCAAGTTAGTGGCAAAAATCTGTGGAAAAAAAAAATGAGCGTAGCGGATTTTCGCCTGTGGCAAGGGTCGATGTCTTTGAGCCTATGAATGATGGTAAAATTTACAGACAAACCGAACCATTTATGCAGTGCTTCTAGTGCTCCACTTTCTTCATTTAAGTCAACTTTCATGTTTAAATCACAAGACTGACCTTTAATTGTTTAATCAATGTGAATGAAAACAGAAGCTCATTAAGGATAAGAATGAGGATTGTTAATAGCTGCAGTACATTTTGTACCGGACACTCTGGGCAGGGATGTGAAGAGTTCACTTCTTCAGTCAGTACACAGATCATGCAGCCAATCTCAGCTCAATTGGAAATGCAAGTATGTGCATGTGTAGGTGATATAAATAAGAAATATCTGTAGTACGTACGCTCTATTTTTGATATACCACTCGTTGTATAATTTTTTCACTAAAAGGAATTTTTGCAAGCTTCGTTTCCTCTTAATGAAAAATTTATAGATGTCGTATAAATTATACAGCATATGTACTATACATATATTCTCTGTACACATTCTGGGTTCCCGTACACATTCTCTTAACTCAAAAACACAATTGTAGCATTAATTTCATTTGGGGACCGCTCTGGTGGCCTAGTGGTTAGAGCGTCCGCCTCGGATGCGGGAGGTCGTGGGTTCGATCCCCCGCCGAGTCATACCAAAGACTTATAAAATGGTATTAACAGCTGCCTCGCTTGGCGCTTAGCATTAAGAGGTTAGTGTTAGGACTGGTCGGCCTGGTGTCAGGATAATGTGACTGGGTGGGACATCATGCCACATGTCTGCGGCATGATGCCCCAGTGCTAGACATCACTATAAACTGCCACACTGCAGACATCGTAGCGATATGACTGAAAAATTATTAAAGCTACGTTAAAAATCCAAATAACACACACACACACACACACACACACACACACACACACACTTTCATTTGGCCAAGGCAACAAATTAGTTGACACAAGATCATTTCTTATTTTAACGCCGTGAAGGGATCTGTAGTAGCTCAGCTGATAGAGCGTCGAACTCGTAATCCATTGATGGGGGATTCAATACCAGCCTAGGCCAGCCATGGTCAGCTGTCTCAGTGAGTTCTTCAGAAAGGCAATCAGATCACATTTTCATGCCATCTTACAAACCTACAGCCCATAATGTATTAAAATTGCCAATGAAAAAGAAAGGCAATCAGATCACATTTTCATGCCATCTTACAAACCTACAGCCCATAATGTATTAAAATTGCCAATGAAAAAGAAAGCAATACTTTGCGAAGTGTAGCGTGAAATAATAGAGAAAAAAGTTACCCACCTCCAAGAAAAAACAACAAAAAATTCCCTAAACATAAACAAACAAACAAACAAACAAACAAACGAACGAACGAACGAACGAACAAAAACCACGTAAATGCAAAAGCGTGTTGTCCGTAAGTACATTTAAAACTAAAGCAATTGTGCAGTCTTGTTAATGGTCCAGAAAAAGTCCATAGCAACATATTTTGTTTTAGTGAAATATTGCCTTGTTGTAACCCAAAGCAATGAATATGTCATCCATAAATGACATCAATTAAATTTCTTAGCGGCAAGTCTGGCGAGGAGCCAAAACCTAACGGCATTTATTTACATGGAAAATACCGCTCGACTACGCTATATTGTCGTGTACATGTCTCCGAGTATCCTGTTAGTGCTAGTGATTTTCCAATAGCCGTAAGTAGTGATGGTATCGTGATTTTGTTTTTCATCGTGATTTTCAAAGATGTCCTAACTCTGTACGAGATTTTTTAAAATCATTTTTGGTGGACTTGACATACACTCTCAGGTGTGTGTGTGTGTGTGTGATAAATATTAATTTATACTTTCGCCATGAAAGTAATATAAAGTATCATTCGACAATAGTTGGAATTATATAATCTATTTACCATTAACTTTATCTAACATACAAGTTGAGGTTCAGTGACTTCGTCCTAAATTCAGCCATGTAAATCTAGAAGTAGAGGAAATAGAGTTTTGAGATTTGAATGACTTTTGACCCCCCACCAACCCCTTCATCAGAAAATATTTGTAACGAACCTGTATCTTAACTTGAAACAGGTTAGAAAATATACTTGTCAGGAGAAGGCCCTCTCTCCCACTCCAGAACGGTTTAACAGTGTTTCCTCCGATCATACTTGTATCAACCAGGTTTTCTGGATTTTAGACCCCTTCCCCTGTAAAACACCCTCCCCCCATTCCTATAACAGACTATCTTTCGAACTATATACATGTTCTCTGCCTGTAGTCTAAACAGAGACTGCAGTGTTGCGATCGAAAATGTCTAAAAATAGACTGCGGTGTTTATGAATGACCAGAACAGCGTCATAAGAATGTTCTGGAAGGATGATGAAATACTGTGCAATTTCCGGAAGGATGTTGAAATATTGTGCAATAAGAACCTTCTGGAGAATATCAGCCAGGCTATATAAGGCTGCCCAAGTGTTCAGTCTGCAGAGATGCGCTTCGCTGAGACGATCAAAAGGTAGGTGAGATTATTTTACTTAATAGTAGTATTTACACTCCAAGACAAATAGGTCTGGCTTATTATTTATCAAGCAGTTTAGAGAAAATTTTATTTGCCGTATTTTCTGTCATAACTATTTTCATATCTGCTAACTTTCATTGGTAGGATATCTGTTAACATACTGTCAATAATGCGGAACTCGCGTATTAAATCGTCCATATCATATTTTACACCTTGCAAATAAGATCGTATCTGATCAAGTAATTTTTTGTAAGTAATACTAACTATCTTACAAGCATTTTTTTGTCTCAAGCCTGGATTCGATCTTCTTACATGCCGTTGAAAGAGAGACACCGATACCAGAAATAATTAACAAAAACGGATTTAATAATGCTCCTCTTGATATTATGCCAGAACTAGTCATTAACAATGGCAAATATGATATTACTCGAAGCATTCTATTGTAATACCTATAACATTGTTTAACACACCAGAAGTTTTTATGATAAAATTTATAATATTGCATTAGAGCGTCAACATCTTGTTTAGAAATATTTTCTGATATATGATTGAAATCGATGATTTGTTTTTTCATTATACAATGTTTTTTATACAAAAACAAAAGTTCTGGTACCAGCAATCGAATCAAGAAACTCGCGGAACTTATTATTGATAGGATCAGCTATAAAAATTCTGTATTTCTCATAAACATCTGACGAAGTATCATTATATCGTTTATCTGTTAGTACCTCATTTTTCTTTAACCAAGTATATGAATCAAAACTATTTCCTACTTCACGTTCATATAAATCTGTTTCATTTACCAAATTACTGTAATCACTTTCTGTTTCATCAATATACCCTAATACTAAACTCAACTGATCTAACGTGAAATTTTTGAGAACAAGATGTTGTCTGATAATTGCATATGCGACCACGAAATTTGCTAGCATTAATTTTTGTAGTGTGTCTAGTTCAATTGTGTCCAGACGAATAGCAGAAGTTACTTTTGACATTAATCTTTCATATGGTTTTGTGAGTATTTTCTCAACTTCATTGTAATAAGTTCGTAATGACAATTGTCTAGAGCGCTGGATTGATGGAAATGGAATATCATCTGCTTCACTTATGTCGTAATAAGAATCAAATTTTACTTCAAAATGTATTATTCCGACTTTATAAAAAAAAAAATTTTCTCGCTCAATATCATTAAGATAACTGATTTCATCGTCAAAATCTTTGATTATTTTTAGAGACCTGTCAACAATAATCGGATTAAATTCTGGGTCTTTTTTTACGTATCATTGGCATGGTTGCGTTTGCGTATGCTTTAATAATTAACTCGGGGTCTGGTGTTATAGTAACGATTTTAATTAGGGTTTCTTTGTCGTGGTAGTACATGCCGAGATATCTAAAAATGTTTCGTTTTGCAAAACTGTTGTATAACTTTTTGCTTCTTTTTATTCCCATTATTTTAGATTCTGCTAGTCTGTCGAGACTATCATGGCTATCTTCCACAGATGTTTTTATATCATCTCTTTCACCGTAAGCTCGTGCTTTTATTAAGTTCGATTGTATTATCAAATCTAAATTTCCAAGATCAAACTCGAGCAATATTTTTTTCAGCAGTATTTCAACTTGTTTTTGTTCTTCTAGGCAATCATCAGGATGACAGTATCTGCTTATAATATCAAAGTTTTCTATTGCTTTTTTCAGTTGCGGCCCTCGCATAAATATAACAAGAATAAAATTTTTTTCTTCATCTGACAATGGAGAATTTATCATTGTAATTGTAAAATCTTTTCTGGTAATTATTACACGTGCCGCTAGTGAATCATCCCAAAAGGATATTCCACGGTTAAGAATAAAATCATAAAATTCTCTCGCAACGGTTATAATTGGTGGTGTTGCCATTATTTTATAGCAGTAGATTAAATTTGATCATCGAGTGTATAGATTTGAAATGCTGTCAGTCCTGGAAACGGATGTCTAGCTGCAAAAACATGAACTCGAAAATACAAGTACTTGTTAACAGTATTTTCTGTCGGAATCGTAAAATATTGTGTTGTTGAAATGTAAGTGTCTGTTGTGCTATACAATGTTGCCCAATTAATATCATCAATTGATCCTTCCAATCGCCAATTATAAATTTCACCAACACCAGGATTTAATCGACCTCGCAAATGAAATTGCCAAATAGCAACTGCATTGGGACATTTAATTTTGATCCAAAAATTTTCAACTTCTCCGTTGGTCGTCGATTCGTGTCTATCAGAGAAAGCGTAATAAGGATAATTTTCAGGATAATATGCTGATGCGCTTACCTCAAACCCAACTCGATTGTCAGTTGCCTTAAAAAGTGTTGGAATATATCCAACATTGTTTTTAGTTCTTTTTATACCACTAGACAGACTGTCAACATACACTTTATTTATCAGATCATTAGGGCTAACTGGAACATATGTCGTAGTTATTTTTTTGTCTCTCATGTTTATATTACCTGACATTGCCCCACCGGATCGCCTAAGATACGGGGCAAGTTCTTCTTTTAACTGACCATAACTAATAGCATCTGAGTCGGACGTTGGGGAGGTTGTCGGTAATCCAGTTATTTTTGAATTTGACATAGACAGATTTCCTGTCATTGTGTCACCGGCTTTGTTAAGTTTACTGTCGTCAACTGATATTAGTTGCGGATAACTTACAGCTTGCGTTAAATCTGCTGGCGGATATGAAGTTTCTAAACCTAACACTCGTCGACTTGACATATTAATATTACCCGTAATTGTCCCACCAGTTTTATCAAGCTTGTTATTATCTACATACTTTAACTGTAAATAACTTACCGCTTGGGTTTGATTTAAGTTTGCTGGTGGGTATCCAGTCTCCAAACCTACAACCTTTTTTCCCGACATATCTAAATTACCGCTTAAAGTTCCGCCGGCCTTGTCTAACTTGTTGTCGTCAACTGATTTAAGTTGTGCAAAACTAACAGCTTGTGTAAGGTCAACTCTTGGTGGTGGATACGCCGTTTCTAAACCAAGCACTCGCTGATTTGACATACATAGGTTTCCTGTCATCGTATCACAATTTTTTTCAGGTAACCAGATAAATCAATATCACCGCTTTTAGTTATAATCTCAGGTGAATCTCCTAATTTTGTTCCAAATTTTGTGTAATAGCTCGTTATTTATTATTGTCTAACAATTTTTATAATATGTCGATATTAAATTTTGATACAGACAGACATCTGAAACATGTACACAACAACGAACTTCCAGATTGCCATTATCTTATTGTTGGCCGCACAAGATCAGGTAAAACAAATTTGCTTATGAACTTGCTGCTGGACGATAATTTTAACTATGATCGAGTTTATATTTATACCATTAATTCACAACAAGACAAATACGAACTGCTTAGCGAATACAATAACAAACTTCGTGATGATCTTGAGGCTGGTGAAGATTTTTTTTATTATCAAGCAACCAGAAGAACTTATTCCAGTGAGTGAAATTGACTCTGACGAGCATAAGATAGTTGTTTTTAATGATATTCCGCTAAACAATACGGAGATGAATAAAATAGGATCCTATTTTTCACTGTCGCGTAATAAAAAATGTAATTCTGTTATTTAGCCCAAGGTTTTTATAACGTTGACAGATTTATTCGGCGAAATACTGGTTGTTTTATATTATTTCCAGGGCTGGACAACGTGGACGTCAGGAATATTGCAAGCGAGCAATGTGGCGACGTAACAAAAGATAAATTTATCGAACTGTATGACAAGGCGACGGCAGATAAGTATAACTTTTTCTTGTTTGATAAGCTTACACGTGATCCTAAAAAAATGTTTCGCTGTTGCATTAAGAATTATCTACAGTAGTTTAATATAAAATATGGATAAACGAGCAAAGTACAGAAAACACATAGAAGATTTAAAAAAAACTTACTCAATCTCAAGCAGAATTTAAGCAGCGAGTGAAAGAAGCCCGACGTGGGCAAGTAGCTGCCGCAGAAGCAGCAACAACAGCTCTCAAACCAGTTACTGAGGCGTTATTTGGAAAACAACCCGAAACTAGGCCGCTATCAGATGAAGAAGTTAAGCAACTACAGGAAAAAGGTTTAGTTGGGCTTGTTAAAGAACAACAAGAAGCTGCTGCTGCAAAATTTATTAGAAGATTTGATGAAGAAAAGGTAAAGTTAGCTAAAAAAAACTTGTAGAACATATTGCTGATCCTGCTGCTAGACCAGCTGAACTAAGACGGCTATTAAATGATCCACTTGCACTTGAACATAGATTAGCACAAGTAACACTAGTCGAGCCGATTGAAAAAAAGTTTAGCGATAAAAGTGAAACCGATAAATCGATGGAGGAGTGGCGCAAAAAAGAAAGAGCTGAACTAAAAGCTTTTAGAAAAGAACGTGGATTAGATATCCAAGATAAAAAAATTTTTGAAGAAGATCTAAAAAATATAAACAGTAAAATAAAAGATTATGAGTATGAATCTTTTAACAAAGAATATAATTATAAAAATGTAAGGATACGTGATATTGAAAAACCAGGTTATAATGCCGAAGAAAATATTAAGAAGTTAACGGAAATTGCAAAGCAAAGTAAGAAACATCTCGACGATGTAAAACTGGAAAGTAAAAACTACAGAGAAAGTATTGGGTTATATCGACGCTGGATTATCGCAGATCTTTATATCAAAGCTATCCGTGATATAAAAAATGGCAGATATTTTAGTGAACGTAATATTAGTGGTTTGCATAGTGAGGCAAAAGAACTAGACGAAATACGTATGAGAGCAGATAAGGTTGTCCCAGACGACATAAAAGATCCTATTGCTAGACAGACTGAATTAAGTCGGTTGGTTGATAATCAAAGAGAACTTACTGAAAGAGTATCAGATTTATTTGCGAAGAAACAAGTAGAAGAAAAACAAGAAAGATTAGATTTATTAATGGCTAAAATATGAGAATTATTTAAAAAAATAGACGGAAAAATGCAATTCATAGAATATCATATCTTTTTATGGATGATTATGATATTTAAGATGTTAATAGCATTGATCAATGGCCACAAAGTGAATACGATAATCTCATTGAAAAATTAAATGATATTAAAAAAGATGGCTTAGAAGCTTTCAATGAACTTTCTAAAGCTACCGCAGAAGAAGATGCTCAAAAATTTTATAAAAAAGCTAGAGATGGCACTATTGCCCGTGTTTTTAGAGCTACTGCCGCTGATTTTCGAAATAAAAAACTTAGCTCAAAATGGAAATTTCAAGAGGTATTTGATGGTTATGATAAACGTCGTTTCGAAAGAGCCACAGGCTCCGGGGTAAAAATATTTACATCAGTATCTGAGATGATAGGTAGATTAATGTTACTGATATCGTCAAAAGAAGCTGGTAATGTTGGTGCTGAAATTGACAATGAAATTATTGACATACTTGATCATTTGAGATCAGAAAATTTATTAACATCTGACGAATACGAAATTTTACACCGCGATTTAATTATATATAAAATGTCAGCAACATTATTACTCGACTCATCGCAAACAACAGGTGATAGCGCAAATTTTTCGGTAAATTATATTCCACCAGTACAACTGGATCCTGAAAAACAGTACGAGATCGGTCTAATTTCATGCACAGCATGGCATTCTATGGCCAACGTAAAAACTGGGGTGAATGATGACTTCACGTTTATGGCGCCATCTGATTAGCAGTTTAAAATATTAAAAATTCCACAAGGAGCTTATAATGTCATCGATCTAAATAAAGCAATAAAAGAATTTATAACAAAAAAATAATGTTACAGCTGATAAATTTGAGCTAACACCAAACTATAACACATTAAGAGCTAGAATGACGCTAAAAGATGGTATATTAATCGTTTTTACATCTGCAACGAGCGTTGCATCATTAACAGGATTTTCTCATTCAGTTTATAGTGCTGGTCCTGGTCAAACCAGGACGTATGACGGTGAACTGCCAGTAAGTATTACTGACGTAAACACAATACTAATAAATTGTTCTATTGCATCTGGATCTTACTCAGCCCAGGGCAGTAAAGGACAGACTATCTATAGTTTTTCGCCGAACGTTCCACCGGGCTCACTTATGCAAATTAATCCGCGGCAAGTTATTTATTATCCGCTAAATGTTGAAAATCAGATAACACAAATAAATATGCAATTGACAGATCAATCTGGACGGCAGTTGGATTTGAAAAATGAAGTTGTTACTTATTACCTGCACCTACGTGGACAATAGCTCCGCTATCGACGTAGTTGTCGGCGTAAAATTATCCAACCCCTTGATATAATGAAAGGTTACAGAAGAAAAATAGTTGGAGGATTTTTTGGAAATATATTTACCAAAAATTATTGAAAATGTCCCTGGAATAGCGCGTAAAGTTGCACCAATTGCACTTGACGCGTCAAAAGTTTTCGCAACTGGGGCTGCTTCTGCCGCTGGAACTGCGGTGGGACAAAAACTGGTAAAAGGCGCACCAGATATAAAACAAATTATATCAGAAATCGCCCCAACAGCTGAAACAGGAAACCGGATGACAAAAACGGAAAAAAAACTTTTATCGCCGCGAGGAGAACAAATTATACAAAAATTAATATCTAAGCAACAGAACCAAATTTTATGTAACCAGAAATATAATGTCTGTTAAAAATTATCTCGATTTAACAGAAACGTATGACGTCGACGACACAGTAACAGAATTTGAGTATGTTGAGTATCTCGACGAAAATTCGAATGAACCAAATAAGGCCGGTGTCAGAACATTTAATACCAGAGACGAATATGTATTTCTGCTGCCTCACAAAGCAATGTTAGAAGTACGTGGCCAAATTATGACAGTAGCTAATCCGCAAGTCGCCATTGGAGCAGGCTCAGAAATCGCTCTTATAAATAATGGCTGGTGTTTATTCAAAAGTGCTCGATATCAATTAGCTAATCAAAGTGTCGAAGATATTTCGAGTCACCTGCAAGTTGCAAGTACAATCGTAAATACTATTTCGTTTTCTGATGATTATTCCAGGTCAACTGCAACTAACATGATGTGGTTTAAGGATACTGGGGCTGGAACTGTATCTGGAGAATTTATTTCAAAAGGAGTATTAGAGCAAGGAGCTGATGCCAATGCAGATGTTGTAATTGTAAGAAATTTTCTCATTGCTAATGCTGCCAATTTTGGTATAGCCGCACCAGATGCAGCGCTAACGAAGACGCTACAAGAGTTTCACTTTCTGCTGCTTGTAATAATTTGGGTATAACACCATCAGGAGCAGCTGCGGACGGTGTTGCAATGTTAAATATAGTTAACGTGCAATTAGCGTAAGAAATATACGTTACAATGAAGGGTGTTCCAAAAGGAAGGAACTTGCAGCAGGATCACGTCAAATTACAATGATGCTGCTATTAAGTACAATATTTGGATTTTGCAGGGACTATAATAAAGTATTTCGTGGAGTTAAACATACACTTATTTTAGATCGGGCAGAACAAAACGACTGCCTGTTTAGGTCAGGCGGAGCCGATGTACAATTTATCATAAACAAACTTGCGCTATGGATGCCACGAATAACACCGTCAATCACTAAAATGACAGAATTAAATAGTATACTCGATAAACACACAAACAAAATTTATTTTCAGCAACATAAAATATATCAAACAGCAGTTCCAAATACCACCGACTACACATGGCGAGTCACAACAACGTCAAGTGAACAACTCCCTCGGCAATTGTTTGTTGTCTTCCAACAGCAAGCGCGACGTGGTAACCAACAACAAAATAATGCAGTATATGATCACGCCGATGTTAGACGAATATACGCTAGGCTAAATTCAAAACAATATCCGGAACGAGCGAAAGAATGCAATTTTGCAAATGACGCTAATAAAAACGTATCTCGGCCGTATATGTACCTGCTCCACACAGTGCAGAAATATCAGGATGTCGGAGACGGATCTCAAATTTCTATGGAAGAATTTCGTACACTTTATCCAATATTTTATTTTGATGTTAGTAAACACAACGAGAGAGCTGTCGATTCTACAGCTAATATTGAAATTTCTTGGACACTCGGTGCCGTTCCAGCAGCACAGTTGTACGTATATGCGTTAGTGATCAGCGACAGATTTATAACAATTGACTCTGTCGGAGGTAAAATGTCAGTGCAAGTTTAATCTGTCATCGTTATATAATGACAAAATATATTGCAAAAGAAATGTATTTGACTGATGGTCAAGTTAAAAAACTCCGACAGGGTTTACAAAAAGGTCGGTCAGTATCATTAAAAATAAAACATGGAGACAAAGGTACTTTAACAAAATTAATTTTAACCAAAAAACAGGTGAACAGGTACGATCGCCAAAAAAACTTTTGTGTTGAATCTGAGTGCCGCACAAATAACAGCGATGGCAGAACATGGCGGTTTCTTCGGGCCGGCATTATCTGTAGCGGTCAGAACGTTAATACCTAAAATTTTGCCAATACTTGGTAATTAGGATTAGCAGCAGTGTCTGGCGCAGTATCTGGCGCAACGAAAAAGGCTGTCTCCGGAGACGGGATAAAGAAAATTTTTGTCTTAAGATAAATATAATAATACCACGACGAAAAACGGTAAGAAAGACTAAAAAAAAGACGCGCTCGCAAAGAAACAATGGCGGATTTATAGGACCGTTGCTGGCGGGAGTAACGGGAAGTCTACTGCCAAATCTGCTGGGAATCGGCCGAGGACTAACATTGCCAGGAACTCAACCGTGGCTGCGTTAAGTAACTTTGATATACTTGATAAGTTAGGATCGGTTCCCGGATTCCGTGGAGTTTATTCTAAAGATGAACTAGGTCATGTTCCCGATGGCTCGTGTGTGATAAATATACAAGATTTCAATGACGGATTTGGCACACATTGGGTAGCAGTCTACGGCAATAACTACTTTGACTCATTTGGACTTCCACCAAGTGACGCGATAAAAAAAATACATGTCCAAGTATAAAATAATAAATTATTCGTCTAATCAAATTCAACCTGTTGGAACTTCTGCTTGTGGATATTATTGTATAATGTTTATTAAACAGGTGAATAAAAGTCCAGGTTTTTTAAAGTTTATTTTGCAATTTGGTAAATGACCATCTCACGCTAATGATAAGATTGCGGTGAATTTTTGTATAAACTTGTAGATATAAAATGTCAACATACTGTCTCAAGTGCAAAACTAAAACAGAGAATAGCGATGAAACAACAGAAAAAACAAAAAATAATAGAATAATATTAAGGAGTATTTGTGCAGTCTGTGGAAAAAGAAAAAGCACGTTCTTAAAGAAATTATCTGGAGCGGGTTGCCCAGTTATTTTAGTAGACGATTAATAAATAATGACATGCGAGTGCGATTGTGATAGAGATCTCTGTCTTGAGCAAAATAAAATTGTTACATACTGTCAACGTTGTAATCGCCGGGAAATAATTTGAACAGGTATAGATACACATAAATTAATTGGCAAATTACCAAAACCAAAAGGCGGTTGGACATTGCCAGGCCAAAAATACACTGGACCTTATAATCTGCTAAACAGACAGTTGGACGAAAACGATAATCCGCTGCCAGGGCAAGAGCCTTACAATCAAGTTGATGCAATAGCAATGCGCCACGACATTTGTTATCGTGACCGTGTCGGGGACAAGGCCGGTTGCGATAAAGTAATGTTAGACGAACTTCGTGACATGAAACCTGTGAATATGCGAGAGCGATTTGATCGAAGGCTGGTACAAGGTTTTATTGGAGCAAAATATAAACTCTGACCCGGTATGTATGATGATATGGCGTCGAAGACGCTTGCGTCTCAGCTACACAAATTTTAAAAAAAAGTTTACGCGACGTAAGGTTGTCGCAAATGCCGTTGACGATATCTGGGCAATAGATTTAGTTGATATGCCAAATCTATCTGAATTTAACAATAATAAAAGATATCTTTTTAATGTTGTAGATGTTTTTAGCAAATATGCTTTTAGTGTACCAGTTCCAGATAAGACAGGAACGTCAATAATTGATGCGTTAAAACAGGTCATCGTTAGTACAGAAAGAAAACCAAACAGAATCTGGACCGATCACGGAGCAGAATTTTTTAATAAAATATTTGAGCAGTTTTTGGAACAAAATAACATCAAAAAATATGTCACTGGAAATGAAGGTAGAAGTGTTGTCGTCGAGCGATTTAACCGCACACTAACGAAAAAATACACAAGTATTTGGCAGCTAAAAATACAAATAAATACATTGACAATCTACAGAAAATTGTTGATGAATATAATAACACGAAACACCGAACCACTAAAATGTCACCAAACGACGCAATTAAAAATCCAATATTAGCAAATGAAAATATGTACCGCAGACATAAATTTAAAGTTGGTGATCGAGTCAGAATTTTTCTGACGAAAAAAACATTTGAGAAAGGATTTACTCCAAACTGGAGCGAAGAGGTATTTGTTGTTGATAAAGTACTTTTAACGACACCAGTGACATATGCGTTAAAAGATCTGGCTGGAGAACCTATCACTGGCAGTTTTTATGAACAAGAACTTCAAAAAACTCAGCAAGATATATTCGTTATTGAAAAAGTGATTAGGAAGCGCGGCAACAAAAGTTTAGTCAAATGGCGCGGGTATAGCGATAAGTTTAATAGTTGGGTGCCAACTCGGTCGATCTTGATTGAATAAATACTTGTTCGTATTTCATAAGTACAGATTTACATTTGACCGGTCTACATAAGGAAATTAAATGTAATTTTCTTGTATCATCGACTGGCATCAAATTGAATATTTTAACAAAAATAAAATCGTATTTTATGCTCCTTTGCTGGCCAGTTATTTTTAGATTTAAAAACGGTTTTATAAGTTGCCAAAATATTTGCTGTTCGGCAACAGTAAAATTAAATTTTATTATTTTTTTTAGCGATATGATATTTAACATTATATCGTCCAGTTGTCGGTCTGCTGTATTTTTATTTTTATTTTTTTTTTGTCAACGACGGAGACTACTTCATCTTCGGATTCGTTGTTATACAAAATATTATCTTCGCTATAACCAGCAGATTTATCTAAATTTCCTGCTGTAAAATTGTTGTTAGTGATCTTATCACTTGCAATTGTATTGTCGACGACGCTGTCGTCGGCATATATTTCAGCAAGCCGTTTTATCAGGTCCATATTATAATATATATTTTTTATCTGATTATAATAATAAAATGGCAACAGAAGCAAAATATCATCAGAAAGTTAATATATTAAATTCTAAAGAACTAGCTGAAGCAGTTAGAAAATGTCTGTCAGGTTATAGTGCTTATTCTGTTGATGTTAATGTTATGCAAGTTGACTCTGATAAAATTCTCCTAACAGCAGCAGAAAAAAATAAACTTAATGATAGCGCATTAATAACACTAAAATTTAATCGCGATGATGTTCTGATGTTCGCTCATAATTGTCTTACCAAAACAGTATTAAGAAATATACTTGAAAAAAAATCTATCGAAAGATGATTGTGATGTTGCTGATTTTCTTGTCTCATCAGCTACAAATTTTATTACACCTGGATTAATTTTATGATATTTTGCAGCAGCTGTTATTGATTTAAATTTTATTTTTTCTCCAGTTTCAAGATTTGTTGAGATAATTGGTTTAGCATATCTAGCACCACCAGTATCTCCTCTTAACTATTTTCTTGAGATGTAACTAAATCTAAATTTTCTAAACGAGTATCAGTTTTAATTTTATTAATATGATTGATAACCAAATTATTTAAAATAGCTCCATGAAAAACCTCATAAACAAACCTATGCGATAGATAACGAACTTGATCAGTTTTTATTCCACGTACCATCACACCAAGATGACCATCTTTTCTTAAATTTCCAACAACATTTTTTGTTTTTTATGTCTAATAATTCCTTTGTCACTAGCCTCATACAGATCAAATACTGGATGAGGCTGAAATTCGTCTTGCAATGATAAATTTTCAATATTATCATCATTAACTGCACCGTTAACATGATAAACTCGCTGTCCATTTGGAATGTCTCCACAAAATAACGTGTAAATAAACTCTTTTCTAAACATTTCGATTCTATCTGTATTATCTCCTTTCACATTTATTATCATTCCAGCTGGAGTTGCTTTACCAAAAGGTCGTCCGTACCTGACATGAATAACCGAACCAAGTGTGTTTCCTGCATATAAGCTGTACTCTGGGTGAACGTGATATTCTTCCTGTTCCTCTGCTGTTATATTTTCTGACATTATACCTGTAAGAAATTATATTTCTAATTGAAAATAAACAGAAAACCAATTGAATATAAAAATATTATATATATAATATTAAAATTGCGAGATATTGCCAAAAAGAGCCTATCCGAAAATGTTGAAAAAATTGCTAGTGCATTTTCTGGCTATGATAAAAGTTATAAATTTGATAATCAAAATGTTTTAGCAAATTTTAACTCCACAAATTTATTTCATCTTTTACAACCTGTTATAGTTCAAGAACTTTACAAACGTATCAAGCTAATAGTGCAATATCATGTAATTTTATCAAAGTTACGTGCAATCGAAAAAGATGTACTTAATATAATTTTTGAAAATGCAAATTTCGACAGCGAAATTGCCGAGCCATATTTAACAGCTAAATCACGAAAAATATTAACTGCAACAAATATTACCACAGTTGCCAGTGAAATACACCAAGAAATTTAGAAATTTTTTTAGTAATTTACTTCTTCTGGATCAGGTTGGAAATTTGAGACGATTACGGAAGGTTTATTTCACACAGCAAGATATAATGTACTTCGCGGTAGTTCTTACGTTGATCTCCCTCAAAAAAATTAAAACAAACAATGTTGTAAAAAACAGCGACAATGAGCGTTTCCCTTGGGCAATTTTGTCTGCAAGACATCCTCAAAGTTGTAACTCCAACCAAGTTGAAAAATATTTGCCGTACAGAAACGAGTTGGATTTTGACGGAATAACTTTTCCAGTGGCAGAAAATCAGATACCAAAGTTTGAAAAACAAAACAATATTTCAGTAAATGTTTTCGGACTAGATGAGCGAGAAAATGTTTACCCGAGATATATTTCAGAAAATGCTACGAAGTTGACAATAAATTTGTTATTTTATAAAGGACATTATTGCTGGATAAAAAACTTTAACGGGTTAGTTGGCAGACAGTATAATAAGTATCATTGAAAAAAATATTTCTGTTACAGATGTTTACAAGGGTTTTCTAAACCTGAAAAACTGCAAGAGCATGTTAAATATTGTGTTAACGTTCAAAGAATAACAATGCCAACAGAGAAAGAAAAAGTATTAAAATCTAAAAATTATAATCATAAGCTAAGTATTCCATTTGTTATTTATGCAGATTTTGAGTGTCTACTTGTTCCTGTGGCAGGTGCAGAAAATGATCCAAATAAATCGAGTACAAGAAAAATACAACAACATGTTCCTTGCGGGGTTTCCTACAAAGTAGTTTGTTGTGCTAATGATGATTTTTTGAGTCCAGTAAAGTTATGTCGTGGCAAATCTGAAAGTCCGGCTGTGTGGTTATTGAAAAATTTAATAGATGATGTTAATAAAATATCGAAATTCAAAAAAGCTCCAATGAAAATAACATTCAAACAACAACTTGATTTTGATAAAGCAGTTCATTGTCATATCTGCGAAAAGGTTTTAGGTGATGATAAAGTGCGAGATCACTGTCATCTAACTGGCAAATATCGAAGAGCAGCTCATAACAATTGCAATCTAAAAATTTCATGCACCAAAATTTATTCCTGTAGTTTTAAATAATTTTCATGGTTATGATAGTCATATCATTGTAGAAGCTTTTGGCAATGAGGAAAATTAAATCTAAGCTAAAACTCGACAATGTAGTAAAATGTATACCAAATAATTTTGAAAAATATATGTCAGTTACGCTTGGCAAATTACGTTTCATTGACAGTCTGCAATTTATGGCAGCTCCGCTAGATTAACTTGTAAAAGGTTGTAACAATTTCAATAATCTAAAAAGCTGCTTTGGTGAAAACTTCGTCGATCTGACAAAAAAAGGTATTTTTCCTTATGAATACCTAGACGACTTGAGCAGATTTGATGAAACTTCTCTGCCTGGCAAAGACAAGTTTTATTCGCAGCTGAAAGTCGAAGGTATTTCAGACGACGAGTACAAATATGCACAAGATATCTGGAATAAATTCGGATGCAGGACATTTGGTGATTATCATGATTTATATTTGAAAACAGATGTGTTATTGTTAGCTGATGTTTTCGAGAGTTTTCGTCGAGTTAGTCATGAAAATTATGGATTAGACCCCTGTTGGTATTATTCTGCACCAGGATTATCTTGGGCTGCTCTGCTAAACATAAGTAAGATAGAATTGGATCTCTTGACAGATGCTGATATGTTTAATTTTATTGAGAAAGGTATCAGAGGTGGAATTAGCGTCATAACAAAAAAATATGCAGTAGCTAATAATAAATGTCTGCTAAATTACAATAAAAATTTACCGTCAAATTATATTATCTATCAGTATTATAATAATTTGTATGGTTGGGCAATGTCAGAGCCGATGCCGTGCAGTGGATTTCATTGGATAACTCCAGATAAATTTCTTAGCGAAACAGAAAAAATCTCCCAGAAAATTTCAGTTATTTTGTTGAAGTAGATCTCGATTATCCTGAGTCGCTGCACAACCTACATAACGATTATCCGTTTTGTGCAGAGTCCATGGTGATAGACTATAGTTTATTATCACCTGAACAACAGGCAGCGACAACAGCAATTTGATTGTGAATAAGCTAGTTCCAAATTTACTCAGTAAACGGAATTACGTTTTGCACTATAGAAACCTAAAACATGCAGTCGACCACGGCTTAGTCTTAAGGAAAGTTCATCGCGTGTTAAAATTCAAACAATCTCGTTGGATGCCAGATTATATTGATTTAAATACCAAACGTCGCGCAACTTCTAGAACTGAATTTGAGAAGAACTTCTTTAAACTTATGAACAATTCCGTATTTGGCAAGACGATGGAGAATATCCGAAAACGCGTAAATATTGAGATTGTAAACGACATAAATCGCAGGAATAAATTAGTTAACGATGACGGTTTTGTCAGTATGAAAATATTTAACGACAGTCTCGTTGCAATACAGCGACGAAAGACAAATTTAAAGTTAAATAAACCTATTTACGTTGGTGCGTCGGTATTAGACATATCAAAGTGGTTGATGTACGATTTTCACTACGGGTTTGTTAAGAGAGCCTGGCCAGATTCAAACTTATTGTTTACCGATACAGATTCGCTAGTTTATGATATAAAATGTGAGGATGTCTATCAGGATATTTATGACCACCGTGATCTATTTGATTTATCAGACTATCCGGAGAGTAGTGGATTTCATGATCCAGCTAACAAGAAAGTTATTGGCAAATTTAAGGACGAATTTATGTTTGTGCCAGTTAAGGAATTTGTCGGACTAAGAAGTAAAATGTACGCAGTAATTTTAGGTGACAATAAACTGACAAAAAAAGCAAAAGGTATTCCTCGTGGGTATGTGAAAAAATGTATGAAATTTGATGATTTTAAAGCAGCACTAAACAATAATGTCAGCTTTATTAAAACAAATGTTATTAGATCAAATCATCACAAACTTGAAACAGATACAATTATTAAACGTGGACTAAGTAATTTTGATGACAAACGCTATTGCGAGGACGGGGTTAATACATTAGCTATTGGACATTTTTTGTCTAAACTTTAGAAATAATGTTTGAAAATTTATCATTAGCCGATGGAGTTATTAGTAAGGTTAAGGTGTTGATGATTAACGACCAACCACTACGGTTTGAATTTAATAATGAAATTTCAGGTATTTGTTTTAGTAAATTTAATTGAATAAAGCTCTCGCTGATTAAATCAGAGGACAGCAAATATTTTGATTATCTTGAAAAGTTGAGAGACAATCTCGGACAAAAATATAGTAACCTTCACAATCCAATCAGCCAGTAAAAATATACCAAACAAAATATTGACCTAAACCGCTCGAAGGTTTTTGCAAAAGGTTATAAGTATTATGTCAACAGGGTAGCAATGAGAGAGTTATTTGGATGCCATCGAAAAGTAAGTGGGAAAGTTAAATTTCATTTGTATAAACATGATGACAAATTATTTCTGGTAGCTACTGTAGAAATATTAATTATTGGCGAAGAAGTTCTTTAAGGCCTCTGAAAATAAAGAACCTAAATTTTCAAGAAAAAATTCACCTACTTTTTGATCCCCTCAGCGAAGCACATCTCTGCAGACTGAACACTTGGGCGGCTTTATATAGCCTGGCTGATTCTCTCCAGAAGGTTCTTATTGCACAATATTTCATCATCCTTCCGGAAATTGCACAGTATTTCATCATCCTTCCAGAACATTCTTATGACGCGGTTCTGGTCATTCATAAACACCGCAGTCTATTTTTAGACACTTATCGATCGTAACACTGCAGTCTCTGTTTAGACAACAGGCAGAGAACATGTATATAGTTCGAAAGATAGTCTGTTATAGGAATGGGGGGAGGGTGTTTTACAGGGGAAGGTGTCTAAAATCTAGAAAACCTGGTTGATACAAGTATGATCGGAGGAAACACTGTTAAACCGTTCTGGAGTGGGAGAGAGGGCCTTCTCCTGACAAGTATATTTTCTAACCTGTTTCAAGTTAAGATACAGGTTCGTTACAAATATTTTCTGATGAAGGGGTTGGTGGGGGGTCAAAGGTCATTCAAATCTCAAAACCCTATTTCCTCTACTACTAATCTCACAATGAATTTCTCAGGGGGGGGGGGCGGGAGAGAGAGAGAGAGAGAGAGAGAGAGAGAGAGAATCGACCAACCAAACTTTTCCAGACCCGTATTCCAAATTGTCAGCGTTATTAATAGCGTCTTGCCCTTTTTGTACATATAACTGAGCTGAAACCCCCACCTCCCCCAAAACCCCCAAAATAAAACAAAACGAAACCAAACTAGAAACAAATCCTACAGATCTCCGTGGAAAATCCTCACAGTTTTCATAACATATCCATGCTAGCCCTGTTCTCGCCCCAACTTCCAGACTGTGACCCAGGGTCGTTCCTCAAAATCTCTTTCATACATAATGCGTCCTCCTGCTATGACTGCATTTGTAAAGTTTGGCCTTTTAATGTATTCTAAAATGTGGCTGTAATTGCATTTTTAAATTTATATTTGACTTTCTACCCCTTCATTGCGACCCAGGGTAAGGATCCAAATGTTTTTCCTCCTCCTCTGGCAGATGATGGTCAACGCGTGAACAACCCACATACTAAGATATGAATATCTTCCCAGCGGTTTTGGAGGAAATATAATTACGACCAGACGGACGGTCGGAGGGGTATCACTATATACTCACTCTAAAGTGTAGGGATACAAATAGATTCGTGCCTTTAAAACACGTATACCCCACAAAAGTTCTAATTAAGAGGAGTTCAAACATTATTATAACTCACGGTACACCCACGTTTATGACCTCTCAACGTTCGTCTGATACAGTAAACATCAACATACGATACATATGTGGTGAGTATATTGTAGATTACCAATGTTGCAACAACAAATCATTGATTCAGTTTCCTTGCATAAGTTTTTTTTTTTTTTGCCTAAACACTCATAATTCGGAATGATATCCTTCCGACATCAAATCTGAGAAATTAAGGAAGAATTTGCTGTAATAATGTAATAATAGCAGTTTGAGAGTTTTGTTATTGATCTAAATCAAAGCGATCTACCCACCATGACTTTGTATTCACATCATACGCGCACGCATGCGAACCCAAGCGTGGAAGTTACCACGAGGCGCCTCTGCCAGAGGAAAAGCATGTAGGGTAGAAGACTTCAGCCTAGATCAGTAATCAAACAAAACCGCTATTATCACCGTAGTATTGTCAATCAAACAACCGAGTCTCGAACCCAGCATGCTCATTGTTTTATCCTTAATTGTCATACAGTACAGCTTGGTAATTTTATTGAGACTACTTCGTACCACCCCGAGAAGTTCTGAATAGATACGTATTCGCGAATGCCGCCGAGAAGATTTATTTTACCAGCACCTCCAGTCACACCAGTTTCTACTGATGTGGCTCCAACAACAATTCCGACTGGTGTGTCTATAATATGTAAAGAAGTCGTGATTCTAGCTAAATCTAGACCAACTTTCGTTGCCGCAGCGATTTCACAAAACGAGTAGTGCGGTTCTCATGGTGATTTCTTCTGACAGTTGTTGTGCCTCTTCGATTCTTTTTTCACGTCGGTAACATTGAGGGTCAATCATAGTTCTTCTATTAATAATGTGATCACAAAGTATAATTGCTCGACAGGCTATCCTTCTCAGTAGCAACTCGCTCATGCACTTCTAAACAATTGCTCTTTCTTACTGGTACAACTGTTATGCAATCATGGAAAAAATCTTTTGAGGAATATTAAAATTTTCGGCGATCCTGTGTTCTTGTGGACTAGCATTACGCGCATTAGGGTATAAAGCCATACTGATTACACCACTGAATAGTTTTTGAAACTATCGCTTAATACGCCCTTAAACTCTTACATGGACAAGTGCGTCCCTATAAATATCAGTCGAGATTTTTCCCTTCTAGGTTGAGTCAGTGGTTGTGCAGCATAATCGACGGGGAGTGCAGCAGGGGTGGATTTGTCAGTGAACTGCACTTCATATTTATAGAAACATCCCCTGAGTAGTTTTTTTTGCCTGACTGTATTCCGCGACTGGGTGTTTGACTTGCTCGAGCTATGATTCCAAGCGGGCATCGAGTTGGAAGTGATACATCAGGGTGGTTCCAACGGTCTATTCTATCTTAACCTCGCGTAACTTATATTTGAGCGTGTATGAAGGTCTTGAAACTCTGTGTCTTTAACAGCATGCGTTGTTATGTAACAATACGCAGCTGATCATTTCTCAGTAGTCACTGTACCCGACTCGACTCGGTATCCACATAAGATGAATAAATATGATCCAGATTAGGGATCCTTTAAGATGTGAGATTCAGGTTTACCTAAGTAATCGCCGTCCATGACAACGAAAGTAAATCGACCACTTATTATAACATCTTTTTTCTTTCATTCGCTGGTTAATATTCTTCCAATATATGCCTATGAAGTTACTACGCGTGTTAGTTGGAAGCAACTTTGCAATCTTTGCTCCCATCTATTGTTTCACCGCAGCCTTGGCTATATCATTGAAATTTTGGTAAACACATCGATATACCAGAGTCACTGATTCCACCGCTTTCGTTGATTTCGGCCAGGTTTTTCGCGATAACGCCTCGCAACTTCAAAATAGCATCTTGAATTTACACTTTAGACGTTTTCAGTTTCCAGTTTGATAAAGACGTCAGCAGCAACCCAGCTAGTCAGCTTAGTCAAATCCGCTTTGGTGGCAAACCTTCTTAAATCCACATCAGTAGCGTCCGTATATGTTAATAGGCATTTTGTATACTATGAAAGGTACATTTTAAGCAACAAGGTAAAATAAACAAGTGCACGTGGTGTTGGTGAACGCTAGATTGCACACAACGGTTTTTAACATTAACATGTCAACATATTGGCCCGTCCAGCCGAGTTTATAACGGCAGTGTTGAATAAAAACAGTCCTTATCGTCCACCGCCTTGGGGTAAATAATCAATAACTTCAAGTGGCAGTGCAAGCCCGTACGAGTCAAAATGCAAATGATGTTTTGGCGTTGCGACATATGCGAACCAAAGCATTCCAAGTACTGTCGATGAATCCAAGTTAATTATCCCTGTGTTCTTGCGCGGGGGATTATCACAACGCATATTCGCCTCGGAAATGATTGGCTGACTTTGCCACAGCGAGTAAATCAAGATCGGTTGATGGACGTGAGGTCTTGTGCTAGTCGTACCGAGTAAATAGAAGACCTGCGATCGACGGTATTCTTTTCAGTTCTTTTCTAGCCATGTGGTTCGCGTGTGTGTACGAGTTCGGTTTGGGATGTCGCTTACCAACAAAGTAAACACTTTACATTGAAGCATACATAATGCACACGCAGATAAAGCTGAAATAGATAAAGACAATATCAATGACATCTGCTCAAGCATATCGAAATTATTTCTTAATTCAGCGGATAATAGTTTCCTAAGTTTTAAAGATAGCACTAAAACTGAAAATAATGTAAATAAAATAACTAATAACAAACCTTGGTTTGAGAGACAGTGTCACAATGCGCGAAAAAAATAAAACTTATCAAGAAAAATTTATAATAAGTAATCCTTCACAAACAAATAAGGGTAATTTCCAAAGTGCAAGTAAATATTATAAGCGAATCACGAAGTTCCATGTTAATAAGTATACTTACAGCATACACGCAAAGCTGTGACAACCAAAAATTTAAATCCCGGGAGATATCTGGAAACTTATTAATAATATTGCAAATAAGCACGATAATTCAAGCATTCAATTAGATACCCTAAATGACTTTTTTAAAAGATTATAATGAGAACACTGATGAAGACAACCCCAGTAACCTCGACGATATGGACATGGACTTAGACAACGATGATATCATATTGAATTCACCGATAACTGACTAGGAAATCATTAAATGTAATAAAGCTCCAAACAAGAATAACAAAATCCCTTAAAATGACAGTGTACGCAAAATATTTCAAAATTTCCAAAACGTCATACAACATAATTTTGCGTAATATCCATTCCGGCCTTATCTGTAAATGGTTTGAGAATGTTAGAAACATTTTGATTTCAATTGGAAGAATTGATCTTCTCTACCAAGCATCAATTCGTAACCCTCAAGCTCTGAAAGCAGTTGTTGCACAATCATTAGATTGCTTATTTATACAGGAATGGAGACAAAGAATAGAAGCTATGTGGAAGAGTACGACTTATCTAATATTTAAAAAGATTTAAACTTTGATATGTATTTGATAGCTCTAAAAAAAATGGTTATTTGCCATTGCTAAAATTTAGTACTAGCAACCGCAAACTTCTAGTAGAGTCAGGGCGTTGGGAAAACATACCAAGACAAGACAGAAAATGTTATGGAGATGACATAGGTGATGAAGTTTTTTATTTATTTCTCTGTCCTGGTTTTCCCAGTAAAGGGATATAAATTCTTACCATTTTTGTGATGTGTTAATCCTAAATCAATACAGTTTGGTAAATTCTTTTCCTCCAAATATTGCTCAGTATTAAGAAAATAATTTGTTTCTTCTAGCTACCAGTAATATACTATTTGCATCTCCGAATGAATGTGCACTTGTAGATTTTCTTACGTGCGCACGTACATACCCATGTATATGTATGTCTACGTGTATTTATCCTTGGGTATACGTACTTGTATATGTAATACGTTACAAAAATGTTCTTTACAATGTACTGCTTACGTGTTTTACATCATACAAAAGTAACGCACACCGCGTTTATTTTGTTTTATATCTATTTATATACTAAAACGTTTAACAACTGCTCTTTACACACTCTGCCACCTAACATGTAAACATTACGATGTTCTCATATACCGCTTGCGTGTGGCTAGAGATTTCAATATCAGATAAAGGTTCTGTTCTCTCCTGAGATCTACCCGTGCAACTGTCTCGACTTTAACATATATTTGACACTTTTGCGGCCAGCTATATAATATTACGCCGCTGTCCATACTCTCCTACCACTGGCAGGTTTTGACATATTTAAAGTGTCATATCCGAACTAGCTTGATGCTTGCGTGGCCCACCTGTAAAGTCTATCGTGAAGAAACTATACGGGTTCTGGGTGACCTCCGCAAACATATTTCCGAAACTCACCCTCGACTTGTCGGCGGCACACAATGTGCAACGAATGTAAATACCACTATATATCATCAACCTGTTGCAGTTGTACCGGATCACTTTAGGCACGTGTGCATATCATTGAGTCACGTTGGTTACGTCTGTATTTTTGTCTCGACCTCGGGGAAATATTCTCGCGGGGTTGTCGTTTTGCACAACAAGATTATCGTCACTCGAATCAAAGTGATCAATGGTAGGAATTTCATCGACGGTGGAAAAGAATGGTGGATGATCTGCTTCTCAGCGACAACTGATGCCGCATAAAATGAGTTCTTCAAATCCAACATGAGTTCAAACACGTATTGTTAGAGCCGCGATAACTGGAACTTGTATTCGATGTGGAGCAAAAAAGTCCACCGGGAAACGCAAACGCATTTTTTTTTTTTTTTTTAAAAGTCGGCGATGATCACGCTGCTTATCGTATCATATCAAAGTCAGTATAAAATATAGCCACACAAAGAAAACAAATTTTATGCGCAGTATAGTAGCGATCAACAATCCTCATCCTGCTATAGTTTTTTTGGTGTCAAAGCAAAGGAATCTCCACATATGTAGTGTAGTCACAACGCTGATATTGGCCTGACTGAGAGCTTCCCTTCTGTGCATTGGTTGTGTGTAATACAATTCCAGTTATGGTAGTCGGTTTGTTCAGCATGCGACCTTTTATGTAAATCACGACAGTGGTCAGTGGATTGTGGACATTGAATGTAGACATGGTCGCACTCGCACCGTACCTGCGTCGTATCTAAATTGCAACCTTGCCTGTATTAGTCACGTCGACGGACAATCTCAGGGATGTGTAGCTAGTGTGATAATGGCGGTTTCTTTGGTTACTAATCTAGGCTGAAGTCTTCTTCCTCACATGGCTTTCCTCTGGCAACTCATGTCAATTTTAACGCGTGGGTTCGCATGCGTGTGGCGTATGATATGAGGACAAAGTCACGTGGGGTAGAAGGCTTTCACCTAGATCTATACCAAAATTCGAAAACTGCTATTATCACACTACTGATGGAAACATGCATTTTTAAACTTATCTCACCGGGGGAAAAAAAATCATAATTTCGCTAAGCCCTCTGCAAATCACAGTCAGCGAGTTATCACAAACAATACCCATAGATATAATTTTTGCTCTAGTGAAGAGTTTTATAATGCACATTGACGTTATTGAGATAAGGTCAATTTTCACCAGAAAAGTTGTTGTAGTAATTACAGATTGTTATATGGTCAAAAACAGGCGGCATATGTTATAGCTTTGTTATCATGTATGCGTTTTGGTAAAACAAACAATAGATAACATTGAAGAAAATGTCATGTGCTAAGCTTCTTGGAACATACAGGAAATACTTTAGCACGTGACATGTACAGAGTTTTCTAACTCGCGAGTCTACGTAAATACATGAAAAATGCATGACAGAAAATGCTTGTTTAACATGCGCAGAAAGGCACGCAAAACGGAAGGCCCAAACCAAACAACCACAGTTGAATGTTTGGTATCCAGTTGGTCTTTACCAAATCACCTAGAGCTTACGTCGTGATTAACCTTCTATACAGAAACACATAAATACCATAAATAAGTGAACTTATAAACTCCAAAGGCAACTTGCAATGCAGCGGAATAAATATTTATATCGAAGTTAAACTGACGCAACGCATGTTTAAAACAAAAAAGACACCTTACGATGGCAGGTAAATAAATAACGATACTCTGCATAAAGACAGTAGATCTTCAAATGTAACACTTTTAAAGCTTTCTGCATTATGTCATCGGGCGTATGGGATGTCCAAGTAAAGAAACTTTCAGTTTCATTACGTAACTGTTCGATCTGTTTAACATATTTGTGGGAGAATAATATAATACCGTTTGACACGTAGACGTGAGATGAACCAGTTCTTGGTAGATATATTTTATTAAAATCCTTCCTTTTCATTTAAATCTGTGTGGTGGTGTGCCATTTACAATTTATGCAGTAGAAATGGTTTGGGAGATTAGAGGGACGCAGTTGCATTGAGGGACATTTCAAAGGCCATTAGAATGTTTTGGAAAAACAGAATTCCTCGTAACACACTGAATAAAATGAAAAAGTATACATTTGTTGTAAAGCGACACTGAGGATATACTGCATTATAAACTCTCTCTCTCTCTCTCTCTCTCTCTCTCTCTCTCTCTCTCTCTCTCTCTCTCTCATCCCATTTGGTCACTCCATAGGAGCAAAAGAAGAAATAATAATGGACGAAACTATGAAATGCCATCGTTTTAGAAGAAAACGCTCATCCCAAAGCATTCCAATAGGAATCATATATAGAAGGTTTTTTTTTCCTGACCATGCTAGTAACACAGTAAATCTGAAGATGACGGTCACATGTGATTACTGAAGGATTTTGATGAATCATCGTGTAATGATTAAAATTAAAATAGAATCAATAATATTGTAGTATATATGTTGAGAGCTCTATATTCGTGGGCCACCTCTTGATCAAGTTTGTATACTACTATTATTTCTGGGTCACCCCTTTTCCCTTGGATTTCTATTCAACTTTTTACTATTGTATTTCTTTAAAATTCGATGTTCACTTTTGCACTATTTTTGTATCACATCTGTTTGACTTCTCTCCTATTGTATTCCTGGACCACTATTGTATTCCGGGACCACTTATTTCCACCACTGCATTTTACAAATAAGAACATTATGTTTATATTTATGGATCTAAAATGTCTACTACAAAATTTGTTTTTCTAAATTTAAAAAATATAAGGAATTACATTTTGTATGTTGTTGCAATTCTCTAATAACTTTGAAAGTAATTAACTCAACCAAAACCTAAATAAAATCAAAGAAAACACCACAATTAAAACAACAACAGTATGAAATATGAATTCAAAAAACACACTTAGAAAATGCATAAAACATCTATAAACAAAATAATATATAAACAACACATGTAAAACACAAAATGGAAATTTTTAAAACACGTAACAAAAACAAAATTACAAAAGCAAACAAGAAACAAACATAAAATCTTATATTAACAACCACACATTCAAAGACATCCATTTCATAAACACTTTCTAATCTTTTGCTTTAACACTAAACTGATAAATCACACATTTAAAAAAATAACATTAGAATATATATGACTAAAACCGAAAATGCTAAAACACATTAGAAAAGCTATAACAAGAACCATATTTTTTAAAGATTACATTGTTTTCCATGACACATTTTAAGAAACATATTACAAAATACAAACATTTAATTTTACAACACAGTTAATAAGTAACAATGAAAGCACTCAATAAAAACACAGAATCGTACACTTTATAAAGAACAATTATACAACAAAAACGCATTCTAAAGCACAGCATGAAAACAATAATCCACAGTACAATGTAAAGTTCTGGACCATCCATGGTTCTCTTTTTATGAATCACAAATTAACAACAACCAAAACACAACTGCAAAACGTTAAACTATAAAACCAAAAAACCAAAAATACCAACAACACCCTCCAAAAACCCGAAAACAACACACACACACACACACACACACACACACACACACACACGCGCGCGCGTGCGCGCGCGCGAAAAAACAAAGAACAAAACGATAAATACAATTGTAGAAAACAAAAAAGCAAATAAAGAAACAAAAACAACCCACGCATCATATTAAAAAATTAAAGGACCAATCACAGAAATGTTACAAAAGCAATAATAAAAAGCGAATCAAAGAACAAACACAAAACAGAAAAACCACAAAAGAGCAATTAAATACAAAAGAAATAGCATGTTTAAAGCAAATCGCATACATATAAAACATAGAAAATAGAAATAAATATGAAAACAAAATAGCAAAGAACATCAATATGAGGGTAAAAAGCAAAGCAATATTAAAAGTCTACAAATACCCTCTCCCTCAACCTAAATAACACCAACAACAAAATAAGAAGACTAAGTTCAGATGGATAGTTCGAACAAAAAAAAACAAAAACAACAAAAGAAACCCAAAAAACTTTCCAAATTACTTATCACAAAATTGAAACAACAAAAAATATATACCTCACCCCGTAATTTCCACTAAATCACTTCCGTTGTTTTTGAGGTACATGACTCATTTTCAAATAACTTTATAAGAAACAGGAGAAAATATTTTATAGAAATAACCCAAGCAGGTGTATAGGTCAAGGTGTACTCGAATCGCCCACAACATATTGTGACAAACCAGGTGTATTTGCTTTGCCCGATCGGTGTCAAACCCTGGTGCGATTCCGCTAGAAGTCATATAAGTTTCTCCTAATCCCAAAGACTTCCATACAACTTCTGTTATAAATTAGAAAGCCCAACGTGTCCATTCTATAAATAATTTTATTCAAATCAATACAAGGCCACAAATTTCACAACTTTTCAATTGTCTAACAACCACACATCTGCATGGTTTCTCTTCATCAACTTTCCGTACCGTCAGCATTTCACGCCGTAAAACAATACAACTTCCCCTTACACAGGGAACTATTTTTACTACGCCACCTTAGGCCAGTCAAATAATGGTTTTGAGCCACATTTCGCCTGTAAAATTGCATCACGTTTTGCCACCATGGCGACATAAACGGTATTTGCCGTCGACGGAACAGTCCCTTCTTGTTTATTCCATTGTGTAATATACCAGTCTCCAATCACAAATACTGCATCTGGAGTCAGACAACCAATGTACACTACTAGATTTTAATAGGGACTATGGAACGACAGGGACGCTCATGCGGCTCTGACCTAAATTCACAAAATGTAAACCATGGCATCATCGAAACTCATTAATACTTCACTCCGTCACGTTAGCTCTTAGTAATTGGCTAATTATTTCTGGCTAAATAATATTTTCACAGGACCGAGTTCCAATAATCAAACAAGTAATCACAAAAATCTAAGAATTCCTTTAAACGGGACGCTATAACCAAATGCGCATACTCCAAATTTATTACAAAACTTTGACGTATATTCAAAGGTTGCAGACTGAAAATGTTAGTTTAAGTGGGCGTTTCCATGCGTAGATGATTTAATGGAAAATGCTCCAAAACGCGTCACATTTTAAGATTGATTGTGTACATGTATGGATTACCTTTTATTTTCCTGTTGACATCTGAAGCAGATGCCGAGAGGTGGGTGAATAAGTTTTCTTTATAATTCGATGATTAAAAATGCCAGAGGATCCCCCCCCACGACTCTCGCTAGTGGTTAATTCGTTTAGATGGACCAGCCCCTGTAATACACGGAAGAATTATTGATTAACGTGTGTTGTATACTTCTAACATTCACGTTTCCGAACGTGAGTGCATTAGTGATGCTGACGATGCATAGGGATCCCGTATGCTTCTGTCGTCGAAGTGACACACTCACCACCGTATCTGGCCTGCGCGAGAATACAATATTAGCTTCACACTTTTTCGTGGTTCTCAGGTCACAATCATAAATACTTTTCTTCTTGGAGATGAAAGATTACGGTATATGTAAGTCCGTGTTTCGTTCCATATTGTCGGATGGATTTGGGTAGTCTGTTTAGGATCTTCACACAAATAGCACAAGCTTACGTATTATAAAGCTTCTGTACATGTAGAAAGGATAGGTTTAATGAAAACACAAGTATTTGTCCATACATGATTTACACGACGTACTTCAAATGAGCTTGTCAAAATCTATTCGTTGTTATTACTTCTAACTGCAAGTACTGTTATGATTAAACAAATTGAATAAACTTCCGTAAAACAATTTTTTTTTTATGTTAGCTTTTAAACCTTCACTTAAAACTAACCCCATCAACATCTTGTTGTAAAGCTCAACATACTCACCTGTTCCATCAGTGACCACTTTGCTTTGAAAAAATGACGAGCTGACCGCTATGGTGTAGAGAATATATTTGTGCTTGTGCTTTCCTGTACATCTATTTGGTTGTTTTAAAAAAGCTTTGAAAAGTTTTTGAAGGTTTAGAGAAGAAACCAAAGTTCTAGACATATATAGATACATTTTGTTTAGAGTACGATTTGCCCAGAACAATTTCCCAATGAAATTCAAGGAAGCTCAGGTGGTCACGATATATAAGAAAAAGGATCCACATGATAAACAAAATTATCGTTCTTTCAATATTCTCCCAAATATATATAGATTCTTTGAGCTAGTTATCTACAACCAGATCATTAATTACTTTGACAATATCTTACACCCTTACCTTTCTGTTTTCAGATAGGGTTTAAACCACATTAATTTGGCTACTGGAAGATTGCGCTTAGTCCTTAGACCAAAACAAGTACGATGCAGCGCTTTTGATGAATTTATCAAAAGCATTTGACTGTTTGACCCACAAACTTATCCTCTACAAAGAGGTAGCATTCGAACTTTCAGATTCGGCAGTAAACTCCATAGCAGATTATCTGTAAACTGCAGACAGCGTGTCAAAATAGGAAGCTCATCTAGCTCATGGGCAAATAGCTATAAAGAAGTACCTCAGAGATCAAATCTCGGATCCATACCTTTTTGCATCTTTATTAATGACATCTACTTTTTTATACAATAGATCTAATCTATATAACTATGACATCAGACTAGTCTACGCTCACCATAAAGTAATATTATAAAATCTTTTTTGGAAACAGAGTGAACAATTTTGATAGGTGGTTTACACACAATGAAATAAAAGCAAATCATGACAAGGTCCAAGCCATTGCACTTGGAAAGAAAACTAAAGGACAGATTGAAACTTTATCCTACAGCAAGATTTGTACCTTGAGAAGAGTCGGTAAAACTATTGGGAGTCACTTCGGACTTTATGCTAAACTTTAATCAGCACGTCAATGAAATTTGTCAGGAAGCATCTAAAGAATTAAATGTGCTCATACGAATTAGAAAATACCTAACAGCTAAAGGACGACTGGCTGTGTACCACTCTTTCATCGTGGCAACTGCATCTGCTTTCCCTTAACCAGGCATCTCAGTAGTGTCACAAATATGAACTTGGAAAAACTCGATGAGAGAGTTGTACAATTCGTCTTGGATGACTTCAAGAAATCTTACTCTGAAATCTTAGATCTGGCATACGTATCAACCCTCCACATCCGAATAATGGTACTTTAAGGTTTACAATTTTAAACAAGAACTGACCAGCCTACTTTAACGACCTGGTATTTAAACAAATGTTACTCTTTTAGGCATCTAAGCACCGTGGAGATTCCAAACATAAGAGCATATAGGAATTTGGTACAATCTTTCAAGTATACAGCAGCGCTCTGGAATTCTCTCATTAATAATTTTGTGATACTTTAATTTAATGTAATTGAATTTTAATAAGTTTAAATTTCTCTTAATGACATGGTCTGGGAGCTTATGTATTATGCTTCATATGTAGACACAGGACAAAAGGTGGTACTGCTACCATAATCTACTGCATATGTAGTGTTTTAGTTTCCAGACTTGTATATTTGCTATGGCGTTTAGTTAAACTAAATGTCAGCTTATGTTGCTTACACATAGTTTTAAATAGATTTTTGGTTGCTTCTGATTCCCGCGCTCTGTTCTCTTATGTTTTACTCTATATGCTATTAGTTGGTTGTAAGTTTTAACTGAATTGTCTTATGTGAAATATATATATATATATATATATATATATATATATATATATATATATATATATATATATATATATATATATATATATATATATATATATATATATATATATATATATATGTTTTCCATAGTGTTGAAATCCTTGTATATTTAAAATCTGCACGCTTGTAAAATTGTATTTTATTGTTGTATTAGCGAGCCAATACGCACGTATATTTTAACACTGCATGTAATTGTGGAGTGGAATATATTCATGTAAACTTTTCAAAAAGAAATTATAAATTGGGGTGTGTGGAGATGCGTGTGTGTGTGTGGTAACTTAAGTGTGTATTGGCAAGTCATTACACATGTATATATTAACACTGCATGAAACTGTAGTTTAGAATCGAATCATGTAAATTTATTTCTGTGCATTTAATTTTTAAAATAGAATTATAAATTGTGGTGGAGATATGTATTTTAGTTAAACAAACACGATTTTTTTTATAACTAGTTAAAAAGTATGCCTGTTTCTATGTGTATTGAAGTTAACTGTTATTTAATTGTTTTTTGTCAGTAAAATAGCTTCAATGGACTAATGTTTAATTTGTCTAATTATGTAAATACAATAAATAAATTTGCCTGGTTGATATAGTGAATGGATTGATTGCTCGATTCATATTTGGATGTATGAAATTAACAGTGAATATTTTATGGATAGATAGATGACGCATCCCAATATTAAGAAACTGGCGACGGGAAAGCATGTAACAAAGGAAAAGTATGACCTTATATACAAATAAGGAAAATACAAATAAGAATGCAAATAAATATCAACAAACATGTAGTATTTTATTCAATATAAAAATAAATTATGTACGAAGCAACTTTAGTGGCGCCAACGGCAATAGCAAATTTCAATGAAAGTTTCTTTTTATTTTTATTTAGAATATTGCACAGTCAACAATCTTTTTTCTCATTTAATAGATATTAACTAGAAACATTCTCTGGTTTATTTCATGGAAATTTAAGACAGAGATGAAATTTTAGCATTTTTAATCATACCGATGTGTAAAACAACATTCAGTGTCAGTGGGGATACTTGTCTTATTTATAAGGAATAATAAAAAGAATGATGAAAAATCCATCAAGGGGTTTAGGAAATATCAGCAGACAAAAAAATCTTTAGCCAAAACTTTAATGCAAATGTTTTATAGCTTTGTCCTTGGCCTCTGAGTAAAAGGGGTGAATAATCATGTCGTACGATGAATTGTTTTAAGCTAATGCGGATTCTTGCTTGGGATCCTGAGAATATATCCTGGGTGGTTAGAATACATATGAAACAACAAAAGTATGTAACCAAGACCTTGACAAACTGTTGGCTCCGCCGACACCGCCAGAAAAGTGAAATTTTGTCTCTGTCGCAATAACGAGGGCCCGACACAAATTCTCAGAAAAGCTATCTACTTCTTTCAGTAAAAAAAAATTGTCCTTATTCTGAGATCATAGATAAAAACATTGCATACCAAAAAGGGTGGTGATGAGGAAATTTTCCTACCATAAATCTTCCTTGTGGCTACACTCTACGTGGTTTCTGAGATTCAAACAAAATTGCTTTATTGCACTAATAAACGTAAGAACACGTTATGATTTTATACTACGTTAGAAAGATTCACACAAAAACCCCAACAGATTTAGAAGATACAATATATAAGGCATTTGTACAACAAAAATACATCATATGAACAATTAACCTCCAGAAAAGTCAAATATTTTCATGCATTGATGAACAAAAAGCTATCATAAATACGGAAGACACGTATGAGTTAGCTATTGAACAGTGTTCATACAACCTTTATCTTTCATTGAAAGACTGCCATCGTAAACATACATACATACATACGTACATACATAAATAAAATAAAATAAAATGAATAAATAATGTCACATCTCAGTGAGAAAATCAGTAAGATTCACGATTCTAGGTCAAAGTTTCACAGTTGAATGACTGTATTTTAAAGGATAGTTAGAGTCATTCATTATAAATGACATAATTTAAACACGGCAGACTTGGAAGCACGTTTATTACACCTTCTGCATTCTGGATAAAAAGGTCCATTTTCGCCGCCAACTCCGAAATATTTTGTAAAGCAGCAACAATCCCACCACTACGATGACAGTATTCATGATTGGGAGTACCTGAAAGCAGATGTACAACGCTGATATCAAGAAATTAGCTTATTTCCCAAAATTTGCTCTTTCCGATCTAAATAGGAGGACAAGTCAATATGCAACTTCTCAGACTGGTAACTACTACAATCTGGCTCCTGACTGTTTGGGTAGTGACTTATGATAATTCAAATGTCTGTGGGTAACCCTTTGAACTGTTAGGTCCTTAATCCTCCACTGTGCATGCTGAGTAAGATTTCGCTCGCATTCGTTCAAGATGGTGCCGATATGTATCTAACAGTACCCCCAAGTGTGACACGAATGTTCGTAAATTGTTATTAGACCAGTTTCCCCATTGCTGCCTCACGCAAACTCAGAATTATATCAAAAACGCCTTTGGAAACAACAAAAATATAAACATGAAAACAAAACATAGTTAGCAGAAGACCATATAGAGATTTATATTTTTTTTATCACAATTTCCTCTTGAAAACTTGCTTTCCTTGTGAGCGATGTTTTGTTAAGAAATCAGGAATGATCCTTCCAAGCAAATTTAATTGAATAAACAGAAACTCAAGGTAGCGTCGGGCATGCGCTGTGTAAAATTGTAGACTTTTTTAAATTTTGTTTTCTATCCTGTATCGGCCTATATTTAGTAAGTTTCTCTTAACACTTTATCGAAAGAAAATTATTACTGAAACAAATACGAGTCTTCAAATTTAAAAATTCGTTTAGGGATAAAATAGATTTTATGCACGTCCTTTAGATCCATCATTAGACCCTGGGTAGATTCTTTTGCTGTACGCTAAATGACCCTTATTGGGAAAATTACTTGACTGCATCGGCAGCAGCAGAAAGATCGAATGTTTGCAGCGTCATTCTATTCAAAAGTAAAACACTACATGCAATAGATGAGAAAAATACAAATATCGAATGAAACAAAGTACTGAAATTCAATAGACTGATTTAGATAGATTCAAAGTGAAAACAAATCGTCATTGTTTCCCTCAGATTCCAAAACCGTTCACGTGATTGTTATAACCGCGAGGGTACTAAGATATGAAACATATTACGATTATATGTCTCAACAAATAAATAACTGAAAGGATCAGTTTAGTGTGAAACAAAGTAATTTCCAGAACGACAAAGGATAGCTACATCAACATACTAAATAATTCAAACTGTAGAGTCAACTTGAATGTAACTCACTGTTTTGTTTGATCCTAATGTTGCTTTCCCACCAATACTTTTTATGTTCCTTATGATGATTTCTTCACTCGATGAGCCTGCATCATCATTGTACTGCTCTTTGGTTTCAAGCGGACGGAGACAGTAATCAGGGCCGCTGGCATAACCGACATTAAATCCACGCCTGCAAGCGACAATAAAAACGAAAACAAATAAATATTAATAATACTATAATATCTTGTGTACATGCAGTTTAGATAATAGCAAAAGAAAAGAGCCATAAAATTATATCGACATATTACTACATTTAAAATGGTACACGTAGGCAACCTTTTGATAGAAAGACACATTTGTAGTCGCGTTTTAAATGTTGTGGTTTTAGACTAGCAATAGTTTTTGTAAAAATACTTTAAAGATGAAAAAAGATAAGGGCCAGAATTTTTTTTTTATTGATATACAAATGCGTTTAAAGTAGCTACATGTAAGCAACCATTTGGTTGACATTCATATTTGTACCAGTGTTTTGACAGTTATAGTATTACCGTCCCAATAAAAAAGTGACTATATAGTCTATAGCAATCTAAAAGTTGGAAGTAGTAATTACAACGTATCGGTATGCTGTGTTATACATTTGTTATATATTATATTATAATAAGAAGTAAAGCAGTGTAAAGTGTGTATGGTACGTTGAATCTAAACTCCAAAAATTTCGAGTGGATGTACCATCTGTGTGCAAATAGCTGAGTTTTTTCGTATCGGTATATACCTCATCATTCTACACTTGTGCTCCTGTAACCTTCTTCCAGCGTTGTTAATGTCCCGGATTGTTTTCGCGCTCCATAGTCTTTCAGCTACAGCCGAAGCTCGCGGCCTACAAAAAAATAAAAAATAAAAAAATAAAAAAATAAAAAAAAATAAATAAAAATAAACAACTATAAAAGGTACAATATATTTGTTTGTTTTATGCTAGGCTGTGAATTACTGGATTTTTCAAGAGAAATAATTTTGATAACTGACTGAAGTGGAATACCAGAAATATTTGTTAACTGCCCTGTCAATAGTCATCGATAACATTATGACCAATAAATTTGAAATAAGTTTAAAATATCGCTTTTGGATTTAGTAGATTGTCAGCCTCTCATGCAGACAAACCAAGTTTGAATCACACAATGTAGTTATACTTTTTTTCGTATTTGAATGCGCTGTTTTACCTTGAACTAAGAAGGATAATTACGTTACTACTAATATATACAAAATACATCAGAACATAAATGGCAAACCGCTGATATTATCACGCGTGATAGCGTAAGATATCGGCCACAATTCAGTCTGTTAAACATATTGCTATACAATAGGTATGAGCATAAAATAAAATGAAAATTTTTCTGTAACGGATATATTTCATCTCGTGGGTGAAAAACTCGTAGCCTCGCCGTTCGCGAAAATAGTGAATTTTTCAACAACCTTATAAATTATATCCGTTATTCACTCAGAGCATGTGTCATTCATGTATCATTAATTCTAACTGGATGAACGATTTGTTTAATAAATAGTAATTAAAAACCTCATTTGAAAAATATCTCTCAATATTCGAGAATGACATTTTAACAAAGCAATATCTTGAACATAATTTTCTCACAAAAGCCCTAATTATCTGATGGCCTTTGTTCGAAAGACTTACTGCTACATTAGTTGTATGATCGCTTCAAGTATTCATTATTACAAATGTTACTGCAGCATCATTGCGTGTTATTTCTGTCGCAAAATGTAATTCAAATTTCAGAGGAAATGCTATTAAACAGTATAACTATTTAAATCGGTGATGCAGTAACAGTCCTCATGCCAAACAAGAGAGAGAGAGAGAGAGAGAGAGAGAGAGAGAGAGAGAGAGAGAGAGAGAGAGAGAAGCATCTTGTCCCTCATTTTTGTTAAATACTCATATAAAGGAAGAGAAATGTCTCATGCAAATTTATTCCAGGGTTACAGGAACTCACCAAAGCATGGTCATGAGGTTATTATTCTCTACGTATTCTGACCACAGGCATGCCTCTCCACCCAGGAGTTTGTCTTTCTCAGCACCCTCTGTGGTGAAAAAACAAATAATTTATTATTTTAAGTACATTTTCTATCATCTTCTTTCTGTAATTTCGCATCAAAACACATTTATCAGTGCCTTGTGAAAAGTGCAGGCAGCGATTATTGCATTATTTTTTTTTTAAAAATAATGGTAAACAATAAGCACAATAACATCTATCATTATATAGGACAGTGTTAATTAGTTTTTTAAAATCGATTAGATGCACATTGATTAAATACCGTATGTACTCCATTATAAGTCGAGTACAAATGCAAATTACACAGACTCAGATCTGCCATCGCATAATACGCAGACAGATCTGGGTCTGCGCAGTATGTTAGGAGTAATCGGTAGAACAAGCATCATATACCTTGATCTGCAGTCGCATTATACTACGGCAGATCATCATATATGTTTGCTGTTTGACTAGACTTTCAAGAGGGCATATAAGTAAGTAACTCTTATAACTTGTATCATATTCTCTTGATTGCTTATGTTCAGGGCCGTAGAGAGCGATCAGGAACAAAAGCTGGTGAATGTGGACCTAGATCTCCATCCCACGGCATGGCTAATGCCCTTTAGAGAACAGTTTCGCTCAAATGCTATTCTTGTGGCGACCGCCCTAACTTCGTGAGCCGAAATGAGTAATAAATTCATTTGAACTGGGGTTATTTCTCGATATGCAGAGCGAATTACCCATTTTATCCAGTGCGAAAGTGTCGGTGCTGATATATCTTCCTGTTGTTTTTTAGAGGTAAGAAGAGCCGTGATCGCACTCAACGCAATGGTTCTGTTCTTTTCAGATACCACTTCAGAGGTCGCATTGTGTCTTGTAGGTGACCTTGAGCTGAAAGGTCCAGAGTAGACAGTGATTTAAGTCGTGTTACCCATTGACGGGGGCTTATTCTTCCTGATGAAAGATGGTACGTTCCGTCAAGAGTGAAAATGACCCGTCTTGACGGAACTGCATGTAGTTCGGTTCCTCTGATAGGGCAAGTATTTCGCATATTCGGTCTGCCTTCGCTAATGCAGTGAGATATTTCTTATACAAAAAGGTGAACCAATGACGCCCTTGCAAGTGGTTCAAATGGTGTCTTGTTCAGCCAGGTTAGTATCAATGATAGCTTCCACATTGGGCCTCAGAGCCAACATTTCTTGGCCGTGTGTAATCAAAGTTGGAGAGAAGGTCGGATAAGTCTTTGTTTTGACCAAAATATTCTCTTCAGTGATGATGCAAGGTGTCGGATATTGTGGATCGGTAACCTTTTGTACTTGGTGTTAATTTTGTTTTTCGAAAAGACAGAGGAGAAGTTAGCTATTTTTAATGTACAGATGCCTGCAGAGGTATAATGTGTTCTTGTGTATCCACTGTGTGAAGATTTGTCTTAGTATGCTCTCAGAGCGTAGGGACTTCTTGCTTGAGCGATTCTCTCCACGACTGGTTGTGAGAGCTGTTTAGTTTTGAGGGCCTGTTTAATATGATCTAGACGTGCAGGTTCAGTAGCTCTGGATTGAGATGAAACAACTGCCATCGTGGTTGCTTGCGAAGATGAGGGAATATATGGATTTTCCTTGGAACTTCCGTTGCAAGACTGATGAGGTCGTTGAGGTTGTCCCCGACTTCTCCCATCCGAGTGGTGCAATCAAGGTAAGACAACATTCTGATTCTTTTCCTTTCTGCATCATCGTTGGAATCAGAGGTGTTGGAGAGTAAGCGTATGCGTCTAGGCCGTTCCAATCTACGGATAGCGCATCGGCTGCCCAAGCTCTGTGATCCGGGACTGGTGAAACATATGTTGGGAGTTTGGTATCCCACCTTGTCGCAAATAGATCCACGAATAGTCGTTCCCATCGGGAACATATCTGAGTGAAAACTGATGGATGGACAGACCATTCTGTCTGTATTAGTTGATTGTTCCGAGACAATGAATCTGCTATTACGTTTAGTCGGCCTAGAATATGATGAACACGGACGGGGATTTGTCGTTGAAGACACCACTTTAGAAAAAAACCACACCAGGATGCAAAGGTCTAGGGACTTAGTTCCACCTTGACGTTTGAGATAAGCCGCCACTGTAGTTTTGTCGGAAAGAATAAGAATGTCCTTTCCATTAAGTATTCCTGTCACCAATGAAATGCTTTCAAAATGGTTTTAATCTCAAGTATATTGATATGTGGATGACGTTCCTGGGGAGGCCACACTCCGCTGGTTACCCGAAAAGGCGGTAGTAGGTGTGCCACCCTCACCTCAGCCCTCTGTACTTGCATCCGTACAGACTGATTTCTGGCGGCTGTACTTGCAGAGGTATACCCGATGTGACCCAAGTTAGGATGCTCCATTTCCGAAGAAAGTACCTTATAGGTGTGCATATAGCGAGAAGTTGGTCCACTGGACAAACTATTGGCCTCCATTGTGACAAAAGAATCATTTGTGAAGGCGCATAAAAAGGCAACCTAGGACGATGAGGTCCTCTGCCGAAATAAGCCGGTCTAGTATGCGAAGGAATTCTCGAGTGGAGTTGTTTTCAAAGGTAAAGAATCCACCACGGTACAGATTTTCAATGCCCGTTCATGAGGGAAATGTACTCTGTTTATCTGTGTGTTGAACTCCATACCTAGATGAACAAGTTGTTGAGATTGTATTAGGTTGGATTTGTCCATGTTAGCAAGGAAGCCCATGTTTAGAAGTGTAAAAAGAGTTATCATGTCGTGCTCTTAGATATAACTCACCTGAACTTGTTGTAGAATGTCGTCCAGGCAGCCTGATGTTGCCGCTGGATATGAACCGTTACTCGGTTCATCAGACGAGTGAAGACCCAGGGACTAATCTTGAGTTCAATTGGAAGCACTCTGAATTTTGTACACGATGCCTTTGTAGGCGAATCGCAGGAACATCCTGAAAGCCGTTTGAATAAGGACGTGAAAATATGCTATATTTAAGTCCACACTGATTGCTAAGTCTCCCATCTGGACAGCATTTAAAATGCACCATGGTGTTTCTATCATGACCTAAGGGGCGCGAATGAACTGAATGAGGGCGCTTAGGTCGATGACAGGGCTCAGAGTGCCGTTTGGCTTTGGGATCAAAAATAGTCTTGAATATAACTTCTGAGAATTTATAATTTGTACGATTTCTACTGCCCTTTTCTGGAAAAGGTCATTTCTCGCTGCAAGGTGGTGACTTTGAATGTGTCTGTGGCGGAGTTTGCAGTTGACAGGAGAGAGGAGGAGGAGGTGTGCTGAAAGTAATACAGAGTCCCTCGAAATCCATTTATTTAGTACATTGCTCGTTGTCGCAAATCTTGTCCCATTCGAAAGCAAATAATTGGGGCCTTCCTCCTTTCGGGATCTATGGTAAGGACAGCGTGAAAATGATGCCATTTTTCTTGTGAAATGGAGTCTGTCGTGGGGAGCAACTACCTCTGTATTTTATCCACTTATGTGCGCGAGAACTGCGGTTTACGAAGGATGTAACTTCCGTGGGACTGCTTCCCAAAGGTCCGCATTCTAGACAAGTCCCTGTGTTCTTTTTGTTCATTTCCCCGAATGTCTCTGCTCTGATGCTGAGGTTGTGAGGGAGGGTAATTAGTCTCCTGGGTGGCTTGTTAGCAGATTTCGTCAACCTGGCCGTTAAATAGGAGATTAAACAATAAATTTTGCGATCGTAATTTGGCCTTATGGTGATCCTCCTTAAGGAAGACGGAGGTAGAGAACACTGCATCTCGTTCCGCCAGCTAAACTGGCAGCTACTGTTACGGCATGTGTATGTTGAACAGCTCTGTTTAAAACTCGGGTCATTCAGGAGACCGACACCCATATCCTGTAGCATTCCAAGTGGGAGAAGATACTATTTTTTCAGCCTGTTGAAAGATTGCCATAGATACTAAGTTCAATATCGAGCACGCGGATACGATATTGCGTACCAATAACTTAGTGTTATTGAAAGACGTTAAATCCATAAGTATGGAGTACGGTTTTGTCATCCTCAAGGTTGTCGTATCACGGTCGACTGCTTGGGTGTCCATCTTAAATACTGGAGTATTGAACTTATAGAACTGCCGACCAAAATTTGATGGCTAGCGCTTTTGTGAGAAAAATAGTCAGTTGACTTTTGGGTCTTGTAACTGACGATGTAGACAGTCCAAATTGTCAGTAACTCTGCCAGACATGCAGAAGTAATTTGAAGTTGGATTCATCCTCTTTTGTCAGAATATCAACTGATGCTTGAACTCTAATCCTGGTAGTTTTTGACGTGGGAGGAGGAAGGCAGAATTCGGATGGTAAGATCCAGAAATCTTCTTCGGTTGAAGCTTGGAAAGCCGAGTCTTCCCGCGTCAACGTATAGTATAGTAACGGCGAAGAAAGACCAAGCATCGTCGTCTTTGACTGTAGGTGGCGAGTTTGACATCTCTTGTGCTGCTTGAAAATTAGCTGGCGAAGAATGTCGAGGTCTGCCGCTCACAAATTCGTGGAGCGCCCTGACTTCCAAGCAGTCGCTGTTTAAAGGGTCTCTTTGAGAGGCAAAAGTTTGAGAATTTTGCGAAGCGACATCTATTGGAATTTGAGGTACTAAACTTGGCATCACATGTAGCGAGTGTCTTGAGGCAATATGTGGGTTAGACTGATCCATGCTAGTACTTGTATAGACCGGGTTCGACATACTGGTCAACAGGAGTTCTTCTGGTGGCTTATAACGCATTATCTGTTGAGGTCGTGGCCCATTATAATCCCTTTAATATGGCATAGTCCAGTCGTAACGGAAGTGGGCCAGTTTGTTGAGAGAACGTCGTCCAGTTCGTGATGTTGGGACGGGGTACTGGATTTTCGATCCACAACACTGGTCTGAGTGCGAGATCGTAATTTTGGCTATGGGGTTTGCTCTATCTCTCGCTGTTCAGCAAAAGATATGGAGTCGAAGCTTGACGTGGAAAGGCCTATTGATATCGCCAAGAAGGACGAGTACCGTGGCGGTGAACGGGGTGCCGGAACTGTTTCTGCAAGTGTGGATTTTAGCCGTTGTGTTTCTGATGCACCATTTGTAGATTTTGTATCCCTTTTCCGTAAGAAATTTCAGCACTGGACATGTATACTTATGGTGTCTTCGTCCTTGATGTGCGTTCTTGCGCTTTCCCATTCGGTGCCTTAAGCACATTATTCTATTGATCTTCAGGACATGCTGAACAGAATTAGCTCGTGTTAATAGTTTCACAACCGGAACATACCACACATGCAGGGTGATTGTCGTTATCATTCTTTCAGCGTTTGCAAAGTTTATATCTAGCCTTGCCATGGTCTAATCTTCAACAAGACAAATAGAGCAGAACGTATAAACATGTAAAGCCCTGCACCTTTTTTTTGTAACACGATAAATGCTGGTGCAGAGCTATAGTTCTAATGTGTTGCTTGGAAATTGGTGCTAACAGACGACCTAATGAAGGCGATGAAGCGTCAATATATATTACCAATTCAATGCTACCTGCAGGAAAGCTCAATGACGACCTGTACAGATAAATTCAGTGACGTTTGGCTGAGGCTGCATTGGTATAGAAAACTTACCTGTATGTACCCGGTTGTAGCGGAAACTATACCTATGTTAAGAGTTTTCTATAGCTCACTCCAGACTTGCACTCTTATATAAATTACACCTATAGCTATAACTATTGTGGAGTCGCATAGGCTACACATAACGTGTGTCTTGGCAAGAACGGAAGTAGTAATTGGGATATTCACGGGATTTACTGCCAATCCCTGTGCCAAGGGAAGATCCTTCTGACCGAGCACTACCTATGGTATTATGATTGGCTAACGTATTTAAAAAAAGAAAGGGAGTAAATTGGATCATATTTTCCCATCTACTAACAAATATTAACCGTGCACCTTTCACATTTATCGATATTCACCATCAAAGTAAGGTGACGGGTCACACAAATAGTATTCGCTCCACTGGATCCCGTATTTGCTGTGATCCAGGTACCAACAGCTTGAGAAGATTGTTCTATAACCCTGCTCATTCAACTGTTGTACATAGTTTTGCCTGTTCATCCATACTTGTAATATTGAATCCCGAGGTATCTGAAATGACAAATGTCAGTTAATTATTTTTGAAGTGATCTCGTAATGGTTTCTAGGTGAGAGAGAGAGAGAGAGAGAGAGAGAGAGAGAGAGAGAGAGAGAGAGAGAGAGAGAGAGAGAGAGAGAGAGAGAGAGAGAGAGAAGCAGCATCTTGTCCCTCTTGATAACTTGTTAAAAGATAACGTTAATTTAGATTTGCGAGAGCGCGGAAGCGTTCGGAACACCCGTTTATCTTTTCTATCGTATATGTGACGGAAATGACATACAAGGATCGAGTCGCATAGAAAAGGTCCTTTTGATGAATTTATTATACTTTAACCGCTATTTGTGAGATTATATACTGTTACGTCTTGGGGCTTAAACTTAAGTAACAAGACAAGGTAAAACTCAACAAGCATTAAAATTTCTAAAATATAAATTTATTTCCATAAAATATAAAAATGAAAGAATTGACAATAACTTACAGTGTAAATTCCTAGAATATCATATATTGTACTATCAATTTCACACTAATCCGGAAACTGTCCAAATGTATTTCGAATGTAGGTTCTCAATCCAAAAGCTTTTTCTTGAAACTAATCCCGTGAAAATAGAATATCACCAAAGTCTTTGAAAGTTTCACATAATCCAATAAAATTCTTTAAATATTCAAGTCCTTGAATTTCAGATAATCAGACCTGAATTGACAACCTAAATTAAATGTTTTCCACTCCGCTATTCCAACGAACATTTATAAATAAATCATGATTTCCTCTCTCTTACAAAGCTGACGTAAACCTTAGAATAACATAGGTGGTGTTTGTATTCACTTATATAGTCTCTATATGCGCCAAAATCAACAAAATCTGATTACTTAAAAGATTCTCGATCAATTTAAATCTTTATATTATACAATAACAGTCATAATCTGACATTCTCATTTTATTGAGTAATTAAAGCGTGCTACTTACGGGACAAATGCACTCCTAGTTTCACATGACATTTTCGTACCTCCATTCAGAATAAATGCGTTATGTTCCTGACCGAAATAGTTATTGACTTAACCTAGGCAATAAAACTTGATTTATGACTGAGAATTCTACAAGTATTGTACATGTACTTTACTATAACAAAGTCAATCACTGAATTAAAGAATCTGAAATATAAAGATTATAAATCCAAGTATTTAAATAAAACTATATTATAATTTAATAGATGATACCTGTAACAATACTTTATAATGTACTTATTTAAGTATGCAAAAGTTAATGTTGGACGCACGATATTTCCTTAATTGTTTTCATAGCTATTTTCAAATTCAATTCAGCATTGTTTCACATAGGATCGAAACTAAGGCCTGGATTTGCAACTAAATCGTCTTACGGGACAAAGCTGAGACTTCTGAGTGATGCGTCGTTTCGATCATTCAGATGACGCTGGAGTGGTGTTTAATGCAGATTTTATCTGATAGAACGGTAAGCTTGGTTGGAGATTAGTAACAAATTCTGGAACTATTTAAAAATCTATAGCTGTCAAAATGGCTGACTTGCCCATCCTGTCTTTCTTATTACGTGTTTACGCAAATATTATATATGTTTTGGCAGAAGCAGCGATGAATTACTTAGAAATAATAATGTCGAAACACTGTCATTCCAATGAGATCGATCAAAGGGCTATCTAAAGCAGCAATTTAAGTGAAGTATTCTTGAAGTAATCCGTCTACTGATAACCTGTCATGACTGGTTTTGTGATTGGCTTTAATACCAGAAAATAAGGCTCTCTCGAGCATGATAATCACAAAGTGATAAAACGAATAAAAGATAATCTATCATCATCCAATCATACACCTGTATTCACTTGCTTAAAAGAAAACAACACACACACACACACACACACACACACACACACACACACACACAAATACCCAAAAAGCAAAAAGCAATCAAAACAAAACAAAAACAACCTGCACACCTAAGTTATTTTCATTAATAAAACATCCATGCCTACAATAAGTGTGTCTGATATTATTCGGATTACAGTCCATTTCTGCTCTGGTTTTTAAATACATTTTTCACGAAACATTTCCCCACCAGATGCAAATTATGTCCCGAGTTTCCGCGGATGATGGGTATGCATATAAGCCTATGTTGAGTCAAATGGTGTTGCGTACATACGAATTTATATGCATAAAGGTTTCATTGTACTTATGTATTTTTACGCCATGTGCTCAAAAGGTCCATTAACAGCCTCCTTTGTGCCCACAACACTTTGAACAACCATGTCTATGATTCTTTTAGTTTTGACCATATCATATAAGCATTACTTTGCAAAACAGAGGCATGTACTTAGGTGTATGAACTAAATCATCAAAGTCTTTACCTTCTATTGCAAGTCATTAATACTTGAAAAACAAATCAGGAAGAAAGTATTTTAAAAACCGGCAGCAAATCTCTGCAATTACACCATGGACTATTAGCGCAAATGACGAGACAGTAATAGTTCCATGGATGCCAACAAGATGATAAGATCTGCATATTTTGGGATATAGCCTTTTATGGTTGATGAGCGAGAGCCACGGATATTATTACTGTGATCTTGCTTTTGATTGGCTGGACATGTTAGCGTTTACAGACTGTAGTTCTGATTCCGTTTTGATTAAGGTTGATAAAAATAAGATTTCAATTATCCAGTCTCGGATGAATGAATGTATTATCGAGATCCATGCATTTTAATGAGGTTATCTTGTGTTTGACTGGCTCAGCTGGTTAAAACTTAAAAGTCCGTTTTTCTCAGATTTTTATCAATGTTTTAAATAAGCTTACATCACCATGTTATCCTATAATGTTATTATGAGTGAGGTCTAAGCATACTGATAATTGTGCATCTGATTGGATGAACTTCTTACCATTCGAGAGATTGTATTCTCTGGTCCGATATTAATCAAATACGGTAATGAGGATAATATTATTAGGATAATTATGATAAATGCAATAATTAGAAAAGAAAATGTCGTATTACTATTTCTGAAGATCAATCGTCTCGATTGTGTTATACTTTAAATACTTTCTTCTGATTGTTAGCTCCCATTATGTTGGTATGATACAGACACCATTAAAACCAAGAAAACGACGCTCATAACAGTTGCATTAGTATCATGGATACTTTGATTTTGCCAAAATGACATCTTTAAATGACGTTACATAGCAGCCACACTCATTTTTTTTTTTTAAATAACAGAACCAATAAGAGGCCAGGTTGGCCCAGTGGTGAAAAGCGCTAGAATTTATCGATAATTTCCATCTCACATCTGTCCGAATGGATTCGAGTCTCGAGCTTTGCCAATTGGGGTATGTGAGAAAGCTTGCCAGTAGCTTTCCGTGCGTTGGTGGTTTTACGGGGGTTTTCTGGGGTTCTTCCTCTACCAGTAATACTGGCCCCGTGTATCTTGCGCTGAGAAATGGCGTTAAACCCCAAAAACAACAACAAACAGCAGAAATAATGACAAAAGATAATAAGTTTTATCCAAAAGTATACTGTCTTGTCAAGTCTGTGCAAGCATTTATGATTTTTAAATTAGCAGTTTTATTCCAATCAGTTTATCATGTGTAATTCTAACGCAGTTTATTTGCTCTGTCAGATTGTTGTTGTTGTTGTTGTTATAGGGTTTAACGCCATTTTCCAGCACAAGATAGGCTATACATGGCGGCCAGTATTAATGGTGGAGGAAGAACCCGGGAGAACCCGGAAAGAACCATCGACCCACGAGAAGCTACCGGCAAGCTTTCTCACATAACCACATTGGCCGAGCCCGAGACTCGAACCCACGCAGACAGAGGTGAGATGGCAGTGATCCGTAACGGTGAGCGCTTTAGACCATTCGGCCACTCGGGGCCCCCTCTGTCAGATTGTAAGAGGGCCATAATCCACAGCGGGTTTAGTAAAGTATGCTCTAAAAATATGTGTCGTAAAAGTGAAACAAGAATTACACAGGATACTATGTCTTGTCTGCTCAGTCGTGGAAATACCCCCAAAAATGGTGGAATAATCCAAAAATTGTGGAATAATCCAAAAATGGTGCCTAATGGCGAGAACAAGAAAATGACCTTCTCTGTAGGACAACGAGATAATCAAAATAAGTAACATAAATACGTCCAACATATTTCATTCTGTACACAAAACAGTGTCCAATGAACTGAGCTGAATGCAGTCCTTAACGTAATCACTGAAGCATCAACTGTGTGTCACAGTGGTCTCCTTTTGCTGCTGGTAAGTAATACACGCATTAAGTTTCATGACTGTACATACAACGGTGTCGGAAAAAAAACGAGCTAAATGCAAGATCATCAAGTAATAACTGGAGATGTGAAGGTTCATGAACAATGTGCAAATTGCGTAGCATCCTGAAAGATAAAATACTCTCAAGTTTCATGACTTAACATACAATGGTATCAGAGAAAATGATCTAAAAGTTGTAAAACGTAACGTAATTGCTTGAACGTGAAACATAGGTCACCATAACGTACTTTTACCTTTGGTGGGTAGCACTCAACAAGGTGAATGTATTCGTCCAGTATAACGGGCCTACATACAAGAGTACCAGAAAACTGAGCTCAATACATAAAATTATTAAAACTACTTGAGCATGAAAAGTAGGTCACTGTGATCTACTTTTGAAAGCGGTGAGTAGTACTCTCCATTATGAATAAACTCATCAAGTTTTAGGTCCGTATATAGAACAGTGTCAGAGAAAGTGAACTAAATCCACAATCCTGTCGTAGTCAATGGAGCATGAAATGTAGGTTACCATGACCTGCCTTTGCCCGTGGTAGGCAGGATGCCAGAGAAACTGATCTAACTGCAGCAACTTAATTTAACCGCTGGAGAGTGAAAATAGGTCATAATTTTGGCCTACCTTTGCATGTGATGGGTAGTATCCTTCAAGATGAAAAGACTCCAGAATTTTCACAACTGGGCAAACAAAGGTGTCAGAGAAACTGAACTAATTGCAAAATCTTAACAAAGCCTCTTGAACGTGAAAGATAAATGTTTGAGATCTACTTTTGCCAGATGTGATTAGTACTCTCAAGTTCTATCACTGTACATAAAACGGTGTTAGGGACACCGAGCAAAATTCAACAACAGCTAAACTACAACACTGTCAGAAACGTGATCCATATTTCTCAAATATGAAGGCAAGAAAAAAAGTAACATCAAGAAGATTATACATTTTTACAAGAATTAAATCCTCATTTCTTCTAATATATAATAGTTGCGATTAG